>JAJEJH010000154.1:701602-809540 GCA_026122585.1 Anacardium occidentale
TTTTATGGGTAATAAGTTAAAATGGTGAAAAACTAAGGATGGTGGAGAAATGATATTAGGATACTAGAATTGTTTAGTTATTCATGCTCTAGAGAAAATATTATAAAAGATTGGAATTTTGAACCCAAAGCTTGCTATTCCATTACAAAAGTATTACAATTTATAGGGGACAAATGCATCTTTTCTTCTGTCATTGACTTAATAAAAGAGTGCTTCTTCTTTGTAGGAACAAACAATAGGAAAATAATTTTACAGATATAAAAATTAAAGCACAATAATTAAAGCTCACTTAAATATTTTCATGTAATAATTTGAATTGAAAAGGATATAGGAGAGTTGACATTAGATCCACCACCATGTGATTTGTATTTCTTATATAGCCTTAATGCTTTGGCTTCCATTATCAATTCATCCTATTCTTCTAAGATGACATTATCAGGGTTTATCTCAAGGAAGAATTGATGGACAGGTGATGTAGGCGGGTCCTAGTTTTGGTTGGATTCTTAAATTATTGTTCTTTGGTCTTGGTTGTCATTTTGAATTATTGGAGTCTGAAGAATATAGGTACAATAAGCAAGACAGACACATTTTTTGCATTGGGTTATGCTGATGTCAACCCATGTAGAAAATGAGGGACTTGGTGTATAGACTGGATTGATGGATTGGACTTTAGTTATAGTAACTTGTTGTGTCATCCCAAAAGGTTAAGACCATGAGGTTGGATAAATAGTTTTAAACTTGCTAAAGAACTTTGCTTGGGCTCCATTGAGTTGAAAAGAGTAATATATTGAATATTATTATTAGGGAGCATCTCCTGTTACTAAAGGCCATATGTGAACTAGCATAATTTCATCGACTATTGAAATTCTTTTTTCAAAATTTCGATATGATTGCGAATAAGTGGCTTTGCACTTTTAGAGACTCTAAGGGTTATGAGCACATCGTTCAATTTTGGTTCCAAACAAGATTTTTCTTTAGTGACTCAATACACTAGGTTTTTTGGCAAGGAATAAGATAGAATGACATGAGTCAGATAGCCTTTAGAGAGAGAGATGCTCCTGTTGGCATTGTATGAATGTACTTATCCACCAAGGTAAAGGGTGGAACTATTGTAGAAAAACTTAAAACAATAAAAGCTCTAAGTTTCTTCAAGTATTTGCTATTTTTTCTAGCTAAGAGATAATCTTTGTTACTAGGAATTCAAGGGCAATTGTGCACCTTGTCATAAGGTATCCAAGGAACCAAAAAGAGTTCTAAGTAAGATCCCTAGTTGCCTTAGTGATGAAAAAGAGGGTAAGGTAGAGATAGTCCGAATGGACTTCTAACTCTTCAAGGGTATTAAGGATAACTTTATTTTATAATTTTACGTTGGTAGGACAATATCATCTTGTGAAAGATGGGTTTAGGATGGATAGGAAAAGTGTCGTAGATTGCTAGGAACACAAGAGGAAGTTCTGAAATATTTACAGGTAATGGTAGGAATTGGAAGACTTCTATTGCTATAGTGTGGATAAACAAAATAGGGGTTACCAGAGGGATTTGCCTCTTGAAAGGTTGAGTGAGATAGTAAAAAACGATGTTCTGCTTCCCTTTTACATGGCGCACATCAAAAGAATATTGTGCAAACCACTAACTCTAGTTACATAATTAAGGATGTGGAAGCCTCTTAGCCTTTAGATCGAGCATTCCTGGGAATGTAGTCATATCTATCTCTACAGTAAAATGGTGACCTGTCAAGTGAAATTAAAATCTTTCTATTCCTCTTTTTACAGCAAGTATTTCTCTGAAGGTTAAGTAATAATTTTGCTTTGACTATTTATACTAGCCAAAGTATTATCGACCAGAAATTGATTGTTTGGAAGAAAAATAGTATTTTTATTTTGATAAAAAAAAAAATTACTTATTAAAAAAAAATTGTTATGCCTTGTTGATATTTTGGTTATTTAACATTTATTTTGACTGTGGCTTAGTGTCAAGCAAAGATATGGTAAATTTTGCAATATAGACTGAGTAGTTTGGCTGCCATGTCAACTAAATTGACTTCCTATAAGCTACCATCAGAGATCTAGTCTCATTTTTCTTTGCTTAATTTATCAAGAAATCAAGGCTGCTAATACATGCATTCATTAACATGGCTCAGAAAATCCAACTAAATGAACATATTTTAACTTTCCAATTTACCTGGGCATACCTGGTTTGAAACAGTAACAAAGCAAGTGAGTCCTGCATAATCATACCAAATTCTCGGCTAAAGAAGCAGCTGCCAATGTATGGAAGTAGAGACGTCACCGTATCATGTCAAAGGCCACCAAAAGATAGACCTTCCGGATTGTGTTAACCTGTTGGAATAGCAAAACCTTCAGTCAGCTACTTGTGTCTGGCATGAATACTGTCTGACGTGAACAGTTTCAGAGGGCTCATGCAGATGCCCGTTCATTTTCGGAGGTGTTTTTCAGTATAAATCTGCTTGTAACTTTTGATTTGAAGTGAGGGCAAAACAAGAAGGAAGTTCATATCTTTCTCAAAATCTAACACAATGCTTCTATTGACAGAATTCTAGTGATAGTACAAATCTCCAAACTTATCTCATCAAGCTTTAAGAGTCTAATTATTCAATATTTTTATGAAGCAAAGTTTCTTAAATCTAGTTCTAGCTCCATGACAAAGGGAAATACCAATACAGGAAGAATGGACCATTCAAGCATCTAAGTAGGTATTAATACATTCCTTCAAGGCTAAAAACTTCATATTATACTCACCTGCAAATACAACAGCACAATTTGTGCACTTGAAACATCCATGAGTGAACAAATCACACTTGGGAAGGAAAATGTAGTTCTGCCAATACCCAGTTCTCACAGCGCAAGACAAGAAATATGAATTTGCTTTCAATAACATCAAAGTAAAGAATTCCACCTTCATATATTCAAGCCCAGCATTAGCAAGATCTACCTTTGTACATGGTGAATCATCATGTAACAGAATTCAATCCATTTATTAAAACTTTCATTAGGGACGCAACTCGCAATTCGTTGGTCCAAAGCCTAGTAGACGAGAACCAGAAAACACCAAATCCTTCAGAAGAGATGTTTAATCAATAAGTTTGTAAGTATAGTGAACATTCATCAAACTTAAATAAATAAACAAATAACCTGTCCCCAAGTCTCAAGAAAGGACCAGCACATGAATCAATTCTCAATTAGCACGCTTTCAGAAAACAACCACTGAACTCTACTAAAATAAGTGTTTTGAATTTTCTCAATTTTAAAATACTTCCTCACTTGAGAGTTATGATCCATGCTCATATGTCTGATGGGGAAAAGGAGGAAAAGAGAATAACATCAAGATTCGGTTGAACATTTATCAAGATGAGGGTGGCATCAAAATCTTATTAAAATGTCTTTAAATAAAGAGATTTGTTATTTATTCAATGCAAAATAAACTTCAGCTGCATCCATGTGTGATTTGTTATTTATAAATTACAAACTCTTTTTCCTAATTCCAAAAACTGTATCTACACTTGGAAAGCTGATATTAGACTGTCATATTCTGGAATCTTTAAAATATTTAACAACATTCAACAAAATTCCAAAGACTAAAATAAACCTGCACTTAGGAACAAATAAAAAAGTTTCAACCGAATGACAACCTTACAACTGGTAAACTGAGACGCCACACTACACTAGTCAACAGCCATGGCTTCTGAGCCCCCACTAGCATCCTCTAACCCACTCTTCTGCTCTTCAGCCATTCTCATCTCCTCTATCAAGTTCTTCTGCTCCTCTTCTATAGTATTCTGCAACTCATCCACCTGCAGAAAAGTTAAAGAAAAAACAAGTACAAATTATGAACACTAATTATATAGGTCAACCTATCATATCGACTAGGTAGGCAACTGAAGATCCAGAATACTACAACTTCAATCATGTCGACACAAACATAGGGTGAACGCTTATTACCTAAAAGAAATGCAACAAAACAGGACATCAAAATTTAATCGCATTAATTAATTTATTTATTTTTTCTATCTAGATCAGAAACAAAAGAAATTTTATAAAGGATAACAAGACGAAGAGTTAAAAATTAAGGTGAACTACCAGTGCAAGTGCAACAAGCCTAAAAAACATCTAAAGAAATAAGAAGAAAATTCAACTAGCAATCAATTAAAAGCTGCCCCATACAGATATAAATTAGTGAAGAAAAATGAAAATCTTGAAGTTCGCTTGAAAACAGAGCTCATAAAATACCCAAAAACAAACTATACCATAAATGCTTAGTTTGTTTCCAGAATGAACAAGAAGATCCTCCTATATGTTTCAGACCAAATAACCAAATGATTAACATCAGAATACAAATCAAAGATACAACTGATTTTTCCTTCTTCCTCCAGATGCATATATCATTCGATATGAAATGGAACACAAGAGGCATAAATCACACATTCAGAAAAATTAAATTGAAAGATTTAATTCATCTAAAAAAAGAAATAAGAAAAACCATAAACTAAATTTAAAGATTTAGTTCATCCAAAAAAAAAGCAATGACAAACATAAATGAAAAAGCAAACAACATTACCGTTCCTTTTTTGAAGTCAATCACAAGTGTTGATCCTTCCATAAGCAATGGTGAATGCAAGAACTTTTACTATGCTAGGTACCTTAGGGTGGAAATACGGTAAACACTAAATTTACTGAGAAAGAATACACAGGAAGAAAAGGGAGAACAGACAAGAAATTGGAGAGTTTGAAAGGAGGAAACTTAGGGAGGGCAAAACTCAACTTCTCATTATCAACTCATACTCAAGGCTTGCTTTAAAATAGAATAGAGGTACACTTATAGTAGCAAACATATGACAACCTAATGCCGCAACAAAGGACAATAAAATAATTCTCCAGTAAAATAAGTGCAATCACAGAAGGAAATAGAAAGAAACATTAGGGAAAATAGGAAAATAATCCTAAACATGGCAATCACCAAGGAGGTCTGAAAAATAGAATAAAGTGTGAGGCCAAGAAAGAGATAAATATATAATAAAAAAAATCTTAGTAGAGAAATATGTTAGTTACCAATTCATTATCTTAAAAAAAGCACATACCACTTGCAATAAAAGAGCAAATTGTTTCTTGCGAAGCTCCAGCAACCTCGAACCCGCTGTATTTTCTGCCTCCAATGCTGCAATCTCTTTCTCCAGGTCTGTAATTATCTTCTGTGTCTCTGATCTTGGTGGCTGCAAAGCAATCAATTTCCTAATTGTCTCGCACTCCTCCTTGTGCTGTCTTTCAATCTTACTCTCTTCAAGTTGTTTCTTCAGATCTTCTATGTCAGCCTGTGCCTGTGATATCTGCCTATTTATTTCTTCCTTCAATTCATTAAAGTTCTCTTTTTCTCTTATATTTGCATCAATGACAGCTTTGCTTTTGAGAAGTGGAATCTCAAAAGTGGACAACTCCTGTAAGAAAGCTTTGGAAAGTTTTGCACAATCATTGAGGTTATCTTCTTCCTTCTCAATCTCAAGAACAAATGAGGTGAATTTCTTCTGAAGTTTCTTCAATGGGGGTTCACCCCTTGTGGTGGTTGTGCGGGTTAGAAGTCTGTGCTTGATGATTATATCATCCTCATGTGGACCAAAAGCATAGTTCACTGGCACTGCTTCTCCCCTGCCAGAAACCTTCCTTCCTTTTGCTAACATCTAAGCTGCCTTTTGTTATTTCAATCCTGCAAAATAAAAGCGCAGCAAAATTTCATGTGTCACACATCTAAAATAGCTGAATATATAAGAAAATGATTATCCTTGACTCACAGAATGCATACCAATTAAGCAATACTGTGCAAAGGAATTCCAAGTGGCTCTAGAATATTAAAATGGCTTATCTCGCAGCAAAACAAAATCAATATAACAATTATTCAAATACTCTTTCATATCATCAGAAGTTAAATATTTGAAACACTTTTCCATTCAATAATTCAGTGATGCACTGGACTGATTGCTTAACTTCAAAACTGTTCATTCATCAAAGATTCCATCATATTAGAGAAACCAAGTAATATATACACAAAACAGAAAAATAAAGCGCACAGATAATAACCCCATTCAGGCACAGTAAAAATCATGTCAATTATGAAAAATGGAGATGGAAATCATTCAGTTTAACAGATCTTGCTCCCTCTGGTAGTTTTGATGCATTTGAATCATTTAAAATCATTTTCAAGGCAGAGCAAAAGACTACAGGATTCTAAGATCTTAATTATATTTCATTTATCAAAATCTACCCTTAATAGTCTTTCTTCATCCACAGTTTCACGTCAATCACAGTCACTCATCAGCATCAACTCAATTATCAACACCTTAGAATTTCTGATATGATTCCCGAGGTTTCAGCTCAAATTTGGATAAAACCCAAATAATAGCAAAATTTTAAAACCAAAATAGCTACACCAAGATGATAAGCACTATCTGACACTCTGCTGTCCCTGGAACATAATAAAGACATAATTAAAAAAAAGATTCCAACTTTACAATTCATGTGCCTGTTATTGTTTTCCCGCAAAGGTGAACGCTCAATTACATCCACACTTCAGCTTCTTTACTTAACCCACATTCAACAGTTAAAAAAAAAAAAAAAACAGAAATTGAAACCTCCATATACACAATGAAGCATGAAAAGGATAAACAAGACCCCAAAATAGCTTGATGAACTAAAACTTGAAGAAAATTGAAGTTAAAAAGCTGATTTTCAAATTTGAGCTCAAATTGAAGCATAGAGTTTGAAGGCTGGTGCAAAGTAAGATAATTACTGCCAACCCATAATCTAAATCAGTGTTCAATTCGCAGAAATATGAACCGAAAAGTTGGAAACTAGGACTAAAACGAAAACAGACCTCAAAATTGTCGAGAAAACAAACCCACCAGCCTAATAACGCGAAAATAATGAAATTAACAAATGAACCAAAATAAGGAAGAGGCACGTGAAAAATAATGAATTAATGCAAAAAGAAAGAGAACGAAAAAGAAGTAAATATACCCAGCTGGGGATTTTTGAAGAGTGTCGAGTGAGGGGCGAGAAAGACCACCTTGTGTGGGTTTCCCTCTTCTATAATTTCTTTAATCCTTTTTTGTGTGGGGATGCCGGTGTTAGTGTCTCAAACTTTTGGGTTTACTCTGTACGTCTGAACCTTTTTTGGAATCCTTTTGAAACATGATTTGGGTATTACTTTTGTTGTGTTTGGTGCGTGAGAAAAATTTGACAATCAAATTGTGTATAACTTTCTTTTTCTCAACTACCAAAAATTTTTTTTTTTTCTCTCTCTTTAATTTAAGGTTTTGTTTATTTGCAATTTCATTTGGTTAACCCAAATATAATTATTTATCATTAGATCTTATATATATAATTGATAAATTTTTTGTTATTTTTATTTTTAATTAATATAAATAAAAAAATTTTAATAAAATTTTTTTAAAAATATTATTTAATTTAAGAATATTTCTATGTTTTTTTATAATTTTATAAAATATGTAGCAAAAAAATTAATATAAAAATGAGAATTTGCCAATTTTTCTAAATTATGGATTAAACTTTTGTCATTTTTTTTATAATTAAAATTTTGTCATTTTAATAAACATTAAATAAGAATAAGAGTTTTGGCCCAAAAATAAAATTAAAGTTGCAATTATTTTATTGGTTAGAGTTTAGATATCTATATATTACGTCCATCATTTCCTATTTACTTTGTAATATTGAATCAGTTGATATTATATTTCTTTCAAAATGATGATAGTTTCTGTGATAAACAAATTTTATAAATGTTTGGAGGGTTAAATAGGAGGAAAATTAATCTAAAAATTCAATAGATAAATACAAAATACAACTTTATTATTATTATTTTTTTATAATTTTAGTTAAAAATTTATGCATATTCAATCATGTATAATATGCATGACACGACTAATAATAAAAGGCCAAAGGACTATTTCCCACCCATAGTTTGAGGCGGGGACAAAGTCTCATCCGTAAGTTTTCAAAATTCCGGTCTCTCACCCATTGAAACAATTTAATATTAAATAAAATAGAAAACAGTAACATTTTAAGGGTAATTTTGTTATTTTATAATTAAAATTTTATAAAATAATAAAATAAATATTAAAAAATTTAAAAAATTTAAAAAAATTAAAAAATTTTAAAAAAATAAACTAGCCACAGTCGCCGATGCTGACGGCGGTGGTCATTGATAACCGCACCAGGTGGCCGTCTCTGGCCACTTGGTTCCAGGGGAGGCCAGTTATGGCCTCCCCGTTCTGTGGAGGCGGCCAGATCTGGCCATCAAAAATGGTCGAAGAGGGTCGGTATTGGTCCCAACGATCGTTTTCGACCACGTTTATCTGGCCTCCTCCTCCTCCAAAACTGGAGGCGACCAGATCTGGCTGCCTCCACCCAACGGGGAGGCCAGATCTAGCCTCCCCTGGAACCAAGTGGCCGGAGACGACCACCTGGTGCAGTTATCAATGGCCACCGTCGCTGGCATCAGCGACTATGGCCAGTTTTTTTTTTTTAATTTTTAAAATTTTTAATATATTTTTTAATTTTTTTATATTTAAAAATTATTTTATAATTTTATTATAAATTTTTATTTATTAAAGGGCATTTTAGTCATTTCATTTGAAAAATTATAAAATATGTTTGAATTTTGGTCCAAGGGTGGGAGACCGGATTTTTGAAAACTTGTGGGTGGGACTTTGTCCCCGCCTCAAACTATGGGTGGGCAATAGTCCTTTGGCCATAATAAAATTGTTACTTTTTTTAACGATATTATAAGCAGTCAGTTCGCGTACCACACATACCATAAATAGAGAGTACTTGTGCCACAAAGTCTTGGAAATTTTTCTTATTTTCCTTATCTCCTCTCACATCTTCTTCTCCTTTTGTTTTCTCTTTCACCTTCCTTCAACCTGCTGTCTTCTTTGTTTACTCTTTTTTCCTTCTACTTCTCTTTCTCTCTCTTTCTCTTTGCTTTCTATTCTTCCTTGTTTACTCTTTTCTCTTTTTGCTTCTATGGCTTTAAAAAAACATTATTGTTGTCAATTTTATAGTAGTCTTTTGGAGGGTTAAAAATAGAGAATTTTCCATTCTCCTCCTTGTGCCCCAATCACCTCCCAAATAACCTCATTATTACTACCAAGCAACCAAGTTCATTAGCCCATAATTTATCACAATTCACCATAAGAGTCACCATGTAATTCAAAAAGCACTATCATCATCAATCAACTGCAATCTTAAATATGTTCATCTTTATTGAAGAAAGAAAAAAGTACTTTACAAGTCAAACTCCATTTGAAAAAAAACTATATCCTTGAAATTATAAAAAAAATATGAATAAGAAAACAGATCTTTGCAACTAGAACTGGCTACCACCTATAGAAAATCCTGTAGGATACAAAATGAGAACGAGAAAGAGAAATAGAAGTAAAAAAGAAAAGAGTAAACAAGAAAGGAAGAGAAGGCAAAGAGAAAGAGACAGAGAAAAAGAAGGAGAAAGAGGAGAATAAACAAAGAAGACAGTAGCTGGAGGGGATACGAAAGAGAAAATAAAACAAGAAGAAGATGCAAGAGAACGTAGAAAAATAAGAATATTTTCCAATGTGGTGTCATCAAAAGAATCGACAATTCTATTACTATACATGGATTTTCTACCAAAACCGTAAGAACGTAAAAAAAAAAAAAAGAATAAAATTGTTTTTATATTTATTTTTTGAATATTTAAATTAATTTTCCTAAATATTATTTATATTAGGAAATTTTAATTTTTTTAACCTAAATTCAAATTGTCTAAATCAATTGAATCACGTAGTTTTGCGTTAAACAAAATATACTACAAAAAAAATTTTGGATGAAATTATTTATATATAAATAACCTTTCAAATTCACATTTAAAATTATGTAACTTTTCGAATTTAAGAAAACCACATGAACTAGATGCACAAACCGTGCACAAGTCACAATTTTATTCGGTGATTTGACATTTTCTAGCAATAAAAATAGTTAAAAATATAATCAAAATATTCTTTTTCAAATTGCATACATAATAATGTTTAGATTGATGCATTTTGGTTAGGGTTTATGCTAAAAATCAACGTTGAAACACCAACGACCCATGAACACAAAATCGGGGATTTTGTGGCTAAAAACAAGTTGCAAGTAACAACTTTGACAAATACAAACTATTGTCATTTTTTGATAAGATTGTTCAATACTATAATAGTTTTATTACTATTATTAGTGTCTTAGATCTGGGTAACGTCATACAAATGATTTTTAGAATGACCATCTTAACTAGTATATAAAAAAAGCACAATCGATTTATCTGATTTCTGAACTCAGTTCTACCACTCTAGGCATAAATTGTTTGTTCAATCATACTCATAAACCATATATGAAACTGAATAAACAATAAAAATGTCTTTAATTGATTAACAAATAATTATAAATGTATAATAACTCAATTGACTAAAAGACATCTACCGTGTCATATGAATGATCTTATCTACATGAGCAATAACAAAAAGATGATGGAGTTTAAAGAAGATATGATGCAAATGTTTGAAATGACAAATCTAAACTTGATGTATTACTTTTTTGGCATTGAGATAATCCAAGAAAAGTCTAAGATATTCATCTATCAAGAGAAATATGCGAAGATTCTACTCAGAAAATTCAAGATAAACGAGTGCAAACCAATAGTAACTATACTAGTTACTAATGAAAATTTTAGAAAAGAAGATGGATCAGAAAAATCAAATACTTCCTGTTATAGAAGTTTTACTAGGTCCCTGTTGTACTTGACTACCACTTGACCAGATATCAAGTACGCTATAAGTCTACTATCGCAGTTCATGTTAAATTCAACTTAAATATCCATTATGGAGCTACTAATAGAATTCTATGAGACTTGGAAGGTACAAAAGACTATACAATTTGGTTCAATCATGTGATAATTATAAACTTTTTGTCCATATTGATAGTGAGTGGATATGATCAATTGATGACATGAAGAGTACTTTTAGTTATGCATTCACACTAGGCTCAAAAATATTCTCATGGACATCTAAAATACAAGAAAGTATAGCATAATCATCCATTGAGGCAAAATATTAGTAGCTATAAATACAATGAATCAAGCTATTTAGGTCTGAAGGATATCTGAAGAGATAACAAAAGTGTAACAACAAGCAACAAAGATTCTATGCGATAGTACTTCAACGATAGTTATGGTAAGAATCTTGTCTTACATAATCATACAAAGCACATAGAGAACAAATATCACTTTCTAATGGAAATTGAAGCCAATAAAAAGATTACGCTCCAATACCATAGGTCTGAAAAGCAATTAGCAGATATCTTTACTAAGGTGCTACCACGAGACGAATTTCAATTTTCAGAATCTAATTGAAGTTAAAAGAATTTGCATCTAGGAGGAGTATTAAAATATGATGCAAATGCCACTAATCTTGAAGAAAGCTAACCATGTGTTAAGAGAGGAAGCAACCAAAAAAATGCAGCCAATCAACCAAGCAAACCGACTTTAGGAAATAATTTTCTAAATGTAATAAACCGCCACTACAAGCCTATATAAAGGCTTGGTTGCTTGCATTTTGTATTCAATCCATCATCACAAAAATTTTACTAATAAAATTGAGAGTGCTTTAAGGAGCAATCAAACACCCATGCTTCATTTGAGTAAATAGAAAATTTTAAATTCATAGACTATCTAACCTTAAATTTTTTTCTATTTTCTTAACAAGGGTAACGGATCCCCTTTTAGGACAGTAAATAAAATTTTATTCTATTTCTATTTCAGGTTATATATGCGATTCTTCATAAAAATGTGTTTTTTTCCCATAGTTATAAAAATATTTTAGCATTTTTTTAGTTTAGAATTTAAAACTTTTATATATGCTTATTCTAAGACTTCTTATGTGGCCCTCTTTCAAGGAAAGATGGACTGCAGACAGTATTTTATATACATCAGTAGATATTTGCTTTTCCCTGTGAATCATTCTCCAACACTGATAAGCAATATCAGAATTTCCTTCCTAGCTATAATAGACTGTCTATAGAAATGATATTATTTTTCTTTTTACCTTTCAATTTTCATTTACTAATTCATTTTTTCAGATGAAAAAAAATGAAATTTGTTGTAGCACTAAGAACTCCTCTATCTTTTAACAACTGAATTGAGATAGAAAATGACAAAAAATTTAAGTCAAATCATAATTTAAACCGTAATTATTGTCATACTTGAAATTATTATTGTCATGATTTTAATAAATTTCAATTAATAACAATGCAATAAAAAAAATCATGAAAGAGGCTTAGAGGTAAGTTAAAAATAAAATTGGGTCCAAGAATCACATTCTAACTACTACTGGCAAGCACAATAATCTTGCAAGGCTTCCTAATCTTCCGAGCTAGCCTTCTTAAAACTATAATGTCCTTCCAATATCAATTAATTCTGATAACCTCTTCTCTTGTCCTTCAAAAGCATCAATGGTGCATTCAAACTTTGTCAAGACTTTTCTCCTTTTTTCTTGGGAAAGTTTTTGCAGGTTGGCTTTTTATATAGCCTTATTCACCTCATTTTGTTATTGAAAGATTTCATAATACAGTTCGGGCTTTTGAAACTGCTGAATCGCTGGAAGATCAAACTTTAAATCAAAATTTTGTAGAAATGAGAATTTCTGTCTTAGAAGTGTCTTTCGATTTCTATAGAAACTCTTTCTTGTTAGTAAGTGATTTCTATGAAAACTGCCCACACTTCAAATTTCAATACTTCCAAAGATTTTATTTTCTTTCCCAAATAACCCCGAAAAAAAGAAAATTCTCCTGCCCACACATGTAATACAAGAAATTCAAAGACTCGTTTTTAGAACTGCAAATACATCTTCACAAAAACACCGTAAGGACCAAATCAATCAAACATCACAGAGCTTCTCCTGTTCATGTGGTTGATTTTCATCAAGCAATGCAAGTGTAGGTACTTCACTATAGCCTTTCCTCCATGGTAACTCAACCTCTTCTCCATGGTTTTTCTTGCACTGGTAGTACAAAATTGTGTAGGCCATCAACCACAACATATTCACCAGACAAAAAATAATCATTAGAAAAAATCCAACAATTACTGGCCTCTTTGTGGACATCGAAATTTTACAAATAAAGATCACCACAGTTGTAACTGTAAACACAAGGTTTAAACTAAAACCCTGCAGCCGCCTGCCCTTAACGATTTTAGCTGCCTTTCCGAGCGCCTCGTTTCCACTTTTGTCTTCCAATGCTGAAACCACAAACCCTAAAATCCAAGTTATATTCAAGAAAATATAGAGAACCGAAGATAGAATTAGAATTATAACGGCTAAGACTATTGCGACTACGGGATGAAGAAGAAGAAGAATGGGAACTAGATTTGCTATGACGAGAAAAATGTAACCAAAACGCAAAAGGGTTCCATAAAAGTAAGTAATGAAAGGCCGTCTCAGTGATGCAAATGTTGACCACAACAGTTCTCTAAAAGATAATAAGCTTCTTCCTCCATAAATCATGGCGGGTGCAATGACTGAGGCAATCGATAAAATCAAAGAGGCGACAGTGACGACGAGAGTAAATATCCATTCCAGGCCGACGCAGACTCGAATATCCTCTTTCAGCGCCGCCAGAAGGGAGAAATATTCCGAAGTTTTGGGCTGTGTGGTAAGTAAGAGACTTAGCTTTAAAGCTAAGTCGGTCAAGAATGGGTTGATGGAGAAGAAATTGAAGAAATATAATATAGAGTTTAATGATAGGATTAGCAATGTGAGGGAGGCCATGAGAATTTTATTTTTGAAGAAGATTTTGAGGGCTTCTCTGAGAATTCCCATAAAACCTAAGACCATGAAAGACTCCATAATTTGCAAAGAAATTAAGATTGATTGCTTTGCTTCATAATATTTGTACAACTTGGGACATATTTATAGGTAAAGTTGAATGATTATAATATAGTTGAAATGACCATTTTCTAGGACGGAACTTTAGGAGAAACAGCATGGCCATTGAAGGCTTATAATAAGTTAAATTGACTTGTAAAACCTAATGTTTACTTCCCATTAATTTCTGCCGGCAATTCTTTGTAATTGTAAAAGATTCCACTTTGTCAACATGTTAACTCTAATGTTGTCCGCAGTTAAAATTCTGGTTTATTTATTTTATTTATGGTGTAGTGTCGATCTTTACAAGGTAAATGGGAAAAACTAGTTAAAAAGTATTATTGTAATTAGGGCAATACTAGAAAGAACTAGGACATATGTACGAATTATAATAATTTTAAAACTTTTAATGTGGTTTTGTTAAGAGTTGGGACCTTAGGGTCAACTTCGAATACTTATCTGTTTAAGCTTTTAATGAATTGGTTGCCTTGACCTTAATGTGTTGTAAATTTACAATAAGATAACAAAATGACAAGATTTTCCTAAAATAAATAATGATATATGTACATGTTATGCCATACCAAAACTGGCCTAAGAATAAGAGCTAGACAGGTGACACGAAAGGTCTACCTCAACATAAGCAAAATAATGAATTGAGATTAAACAAATTCACCAATTAGACTGGATGAAGGCCGGCCACGGCCCTATATTGTTTAAATAATAATAATAATAATAAAAATCATATACATGCATACAGCTCCCTACTGACAGCGACTAGTATCCTTTTTTTTTTCAAGTTTTTTTTTTAAATTCTTATAAATAAACTATCTCACATTCACATTTTCACATTACAATTCACTTATTCATTTCCTCGTCTCTCTTAATTTTAATATTTCTGTATCAATTCTTAAGTGTTAACCTGTCCCAATTAATTTTCAATTTTATCAAAGTAATTTGTTTCCATTTCTTTTTAGAATGGGGAGCTGCAATCATAGAAGCATGGAATTGCACCACTCCTATTGAGAAAAAAAAAAAGAAGAAGCAACAGTTAACAATGTAAGAGCACTTTGACGATATTAAAAAAACCATAAATTGGTAAATTTGTTTGATGGTTATTGTATGAATAATGCAGTTCTTATTCAACGTTTGTTAGTTCAAGAGACATTGGACATCCCCGTCGTGATATAAATTAAAATTATTAAAAATTATCCCATCATTTTATAAGATAATAACAAATTATTTTTACAAGATCAAAATTAATTTATAAATTTTTTTGGGTAATTCAATCATATTTGTCATAAAAAAACTATAAATTTTACGTATAATTAATAAAAAAATATAAGACTATATTGTCAATAATAACAGAGTTATTATTTTATAAAATAATTTAGTGCATATAAAACTGGCTGACTAAGGTAGATAACAAATGGGTAAATAAAATTTTCAATCTTGGAAGATGGGAAATTTCGTTTTCTTAATAGTTTTCGTGGGAAATTGTCATTTGGCTGTAAAAGAGTTCACACAGAAAATCCGGAACAGAAATTAATGGATTATAAATTAGGTAAAGAAAAAAATGAATACTAATAAAAGCCTGCCACAAAGACCTTAATTTCTGAATATTTCTACCTTCTCACGTCTCTCAGAGAAGATATTCACGCCCGCGTCTCCCTGCAATGGATATTTATTCTCGTTAGAAAACGTGCTAAAATTTTTAAAACATTTTTTAATTTTAATTTTTTAAAAATTTTGAAAATAAACCTTTAAACATGTAATTATATAATATTTATATTTTTAATTTATTTTATTTTTTAAATATAATTATTATTTTTTAAATTTTTAAAATTTAAAATTTTTAACACCCTTAAACTTTTTTAATTTATAATTTATCTTCAAATATATTATTTACTTTTTTAATTTAATTTATTTTATTGTTTTTTGTGTCGTTGCCATTTTTTAAACTTGGCCAAAAGACATTTTCCCACCCATAGTTTGAGGCGGGGACAAATTCCCACCCGCTTAAGTTTAAAAGCCTGAACTCCCACCCCTTGACTGTTAAATCTAACAGTCAACAGTGAGTCAAGGGGCAAATTTGTCATTTTAGAGTTAAATTTTATAAAAATATAAAATAATATTTAAATATATATAAAAATTTATAAAATTTTAAAAAATATTTACTTTTGAAAAAATAAAAACCAGCCACCGCCGCCATGCCGGCGGCGGTGGCCGCAGTTAATAGAACCAGGTGGCTGTTCCGGCCACCTGGCTCCAAGGGAGGCCAAATCTCACCTCCGGAATCAACGGAGGCGGCCAGATCTGGTCGCCTCGTCTTTTGGCTGAGGAGGTCCGACAAAAAAAAAGGTCGGAAACGGCTGGAGATGGCCAGCTTTGGCCCCAACGGCCGTTTCCGGCCAAGGTTTTGGGCGAAGGAGGCCAGATCAGGCCTCCTCCTCCAAAAGAGGAGGCGGCCAGATCTGACCTCCTCCGTCGATTCCGGAGGCCAGATCTGGCCTCCTTTGGAACCAGGTTGTAGCATCCCAGGTTAGAAAAGCCCTTAGGGGAGAGTTTCGGGGTTAGAAATGAGATTCAGTGAGAGATTGGGAGTCTAGCAGAGTTCAGGGGTGAGTTGGTAAGTTTCCAGAGTTGTGTGACTTTCGTACGATTCCTTCTAGAAGGATTCGATCGTACGAATGCGCGGGAAATGAATTAAGTTCATTTTCCCTTGTGCACGCCCGTGCATCATTGGTGCACGCTCGTGCGTGGCCTAGTATATAAGTGAGCCGAGAGATTTTGTTGTTCTTTTCTCACCATTTTTGCATTCAGCCATTTTCTCTCTTCCAATTTCAGTTCCTCCCGTTCCTAGAGAGGAGATTCAGCAGCCTTTAGCTCCCGATCAAGCTAGAGAGTGTAGAGAGTAGTGATTGAAGCTTGTTTTCAGAAGCATGGAGAAAGGTAAGTGTTCTTCACTTCTTCTCGCATTTTCCCAGCTTGTTTGATGAGTTGTGATGCCATGGATGAATTGATTGCATGTTGATGATTGTTTGGAATGCTTATATGGCCTTGCATGTGGATTGTGATGATGAAATTCTACCCATGAAGCATGCGTGTGTGTATGTATGGCTTTAGAAAGAGAAAGAAGAAGTTTCCATGGTAAACTTGTGATGAATGAGTGCATGTTGTATGTGAAGCTGGGATTGTGATATTTGAAGTGCTGGGAATGTATATTTGAAGTGTTATTGCAATTGGTTGTGTTTTGGTTGGCCGTTTTGTGCATTTTCCAAGCGGTGCTTTGTTGAAGAACCAGACGCACGACTGTGCGCCTGCATGGCACAGCCGTGAGCCTGTGTTTCTCCAGATGCACGCCCGTGTGCACGACGTGTGCACGACCAGAAAATGTACATACACGCCCGTGTGTCCGCATATGCACGCCCGTGCGTAGGCATTTTCAGTGAAGATGAATAGTGAATTTCAGTAGCTTACACGACCAGGCGGACGACCAGCGCACGGTCCCGTGCGTCCTGGCTCACGCCCGTGCACTTTGATGCACGCCTGTGCATCAGTAGTTTTTCAGAAAAAGAATTAAAAATGAGAAATTAAGCTTGCAAATTCAGAAAAAAGGCTAATTGGCTTCAGATAAGCATCAATTGAGCATGAAATCAGATAATAAGCTGCATGTGCATTTCATGACATGGCATGTAGTTTCAGAAAGGATCAGGGGATCCGAATTCAGCAGTATTTAGTATTCAGAACCTGATGTACGGGGAAGAGTATAGGGTGAATATGAGGGGGCATCTGTGGGATCCAACTTTCTGACACCAGTTAGAAATGCTCAGCAGTATTTCAGATTCAGATTTTTACCATCTGACACCAATCAGATTGGGCAGCAGTTATTATTCAGCAGCTTTCTAGCCAGTAGCTAGAATGTTCAGCCCACATGGCCAGGATGTTGAATCCCTGTGTTCCACCCAGTCTGATCAGCATAGCAGGTACCTTCGGGTACATTAAGTATTCAGTATTCAGATGCATGCATCCAGTTTTCAGTTAGCATGACATGACATACATATCATGACATGACTTTATATGTTAATAGTAAATGTATGAGATCCAGATGATCAGTTTTTCAGATTCCAGCAAGCGCATAGATGTATGATTAGGGCCGAGGCCCAGATATGTTTGATTATTTGTGATGGTTTGTGCTTACTTGGGTATTAAGGGAAGTAAGGAGCGCTTACTGGGTGATCTTTATCACTCATCCCCCTCCTTCTTCCATCCTTTCAGGTGTTCGTGCTGGTTCCGAGGAGCAGTTGGATCGAGGCTGACGGAGAGGGCACGCACACACCCCCGATTTCAGTATGTATAGCAGTTTTAGACCTGTGTGGTCATATGTATCTTTTGTATGTTTCCAGATGTATCCGGATGTACAGAAACAATATATGTATATGTGTAAAGGCTAGTATGAGCCCATTGTACAGAACATTATGTATATTTCAGCCGATGTATATATTTCAGCTTCCGCATGTGTAGAATTCTATAGTTTCAGAAAGTTTATTTTAATTTTCGTAGGATTCCCGTCGTGGGTACCCGTATTTTCAGATTATTAATAAAAGATCCCCAATATTATTCAGCAGCAGGGGTGCTCGTGGCGACGGGTCCTACATTTGTTGGTATCAGAGCAGTTTGTAAGTGTGTGTTGTCTTTTCTCTCATTCGCAGCCGTCGTCCAGACCCTACTCACAGCACAGTCAGCTATTTATTTTCCAGATTGATTGTGTTATGTGATTCTAACCCCTTGATTGTTGGTGATGCTATAGATAGTGAAGTGTATGTCCCTAGATATCTAGACGAGACAGATAGTAGTTCACTCGCCCGTCTCATGAGTGTTAGTGATAGGCGGCGACCTCAGACTACCTCCTATGTGTCGATGAGACCTGATCAGTTGAGAGATATGATTGGGGATGTTGTCAGAGAGAGCCTCCAACAAGCTGGAGTGGGTGTTGTTCAGGAGCCAGACAGAGTTACTCCTCCTCAGTTTGAGAGTCATCAGATTTCGAGGAGAAGACATTCCCAGTCACAGCATCAGTCGCAGCCGCAGTATCAGCGACAGTATCAGTATCAGTCGCAGCCTCAGTCTGTTAGAGAGAGACATCAGTATCCAGCTGGTTATACAGATTCCAGTCAGAGTATGAGTACGAAAATAGTGGGTACTAATTCTTTAGGTAGACTTCATCCGATCTACCATCTACCAGGGTCGTATCAGCCAGTCAAATTCAGTGGATCCAGAGATCCAGCAGTGGCAGAGGACTAGATAGAGTCAGTAGAGAGTGCTATGGGCCTCTACACGTTATTAGAGAGAGAGAAAGTTAGATATGCAGTGTTCCATCTTAAGGGTGATGCTAAAGTTTGGTGGAGTCTAGCCAAGGCTTCTATCAGCGAGGAGCAGATGACATGGGCGAGATTCAGACAACTTTTTGATGTAGAGTACAGGAGTATGAAGGTGATTTATGCTAAGGCCCAGGAGTTTATTGATTTGGCTCAGGGGTCGAGTTCAGTTAAGGAATATGCTACCAGGTTCAACGCATTAGTGAGGTTTGTCCTGAGTTTGGCAGGAACAGAGTTGGGCCGAGTTCAGAAATTTATCCATGGGTTGCATCCTGCAATTTATAAGGATGTGATGACAGGACCAGAGCCTCCCCAGAGATTCAGTGATGCATTGGGGAGAGCACTTAGATCCGAGGTCGGTTTGCAGAAGATGGGTGCTTTGAGCAGTGCATCTGAGAGAGTTCAGAGGTCAGATGACAGAGATAGGGGCAAGAGGCCGATGTCAGCCAAGAGATCTGCCCGGGGTTTTCAGAGTCAGCGGCCTAGAGTTACGCCCCAGCCGCCGCAGTGTACCAGATGTGGCAGGCGCCATTCAAGAGAGTGTATGACCGGTCAGATAGTTTGTTATTGGTGCCATCAACCGAGGCACATGATGGCAGCGTGTCCATCCAGACTTGGAGCTGGTGGTGAGCTGGGCCGAGGTGGAGCTGGTCAGTTCAGAGGCCGAGGTGGTCCATCCAGAGGTGGAGATAGAGCAGAGAGAGGTAGAGTATACTTTCCTAGAGCTGGTGGTAGAGCACCTGAGGGAGGTGTCGGTCCTTCAGGAGTTGGCGGGGGCAGAGCCAGAGTTTATGCAGTCCGCTAGGAGCAGGCAGAGGCCATTCCCCATGCAGTTACCGGTTAGTTACTTTATTTTGGTACTCCTTTATTTGTGCTTGTTGATTGTGGAGCCACACACAGTTTTGTATCGTGGAGTGTAGTGGAGAGATTAGGGGTTGACCCTAGTGTGACCAGTAGGAGTATCCATGTGGAGATGCCAGATGGGGGATTTGTGTTGAGTGACAGAGTTCTCCTAGATCAGGAGATAGAGATTATGGGTAGACAGATGAGGATAGATTTGATTCTGCTGGAGTTGACAGATTTTGATATGATATTGGGTATGGATTTCCTAGGTAGATATAGTGCAGAGATAGATTGTGGAAGGAAGAAAGTGAGATTCTACATAGGCCCTGATCAGTTTGTGTTTGGTGAGGGCAGAGTTGATAGTTTGATGATCTCCAGTATTCAGGCGAGCAGATTATTGAGACAAGGTTGTATTGGATACTTGGCCACGTGGTATGTAGCAGTTCAGTGGGTCCGAGTATCGAGGAGGTGCCAGTGGTCAGAGAGTTTCCAGATGTATTCCCAGATGAGTTGCCAGGGTTACCTCCAAACAGAGAGTTGGAGTTTAGTGTTAAGCTTCTTCCAGGTACGGCTCCAATTTCCAAGGCTCCGTACCATATGGCTTCAACCGAGCTTCAGGAGTTGACAGATAAGAGGTTTATCAGGCCCAGTTGTTCTCCTTGGGTAGCTTCGATTCTGTTTGTTAAGAAGAAAGATGGGTCGATGAGGATGTGTATCGACTACCGGGAGCTTAACAGAGTGACAGTGAAGAACAAGTATCCCCTGCCGAGGATAGATGATTTGTTTGATCAGTTGAGAGGGGCAGTAGTGTTTTCGAAGATTGATTTGAGATCTGGGTACTATCAGGTCAGAGTGGCAGACAGAGATGTTCCCAAGACAGCTTTCAGGACCAAATACGGGCATTATGAGTTCGTGGTCATGTCATTTGGGTTGACTAATGCTCCAACGATCTTTATGGATCTGATGAACCGGGTGTTTCATGATTGCTTGGACCGGTTCGTGGTGGTTTTCATTGATGACATTCTGGTGTATTCCAGTAGTGTGACAGAGCATGAGGAGCATCTCAGATATGTGCTTCAGAGATTGAGAGACAGACAGCTGTTTACCAAGTTTTCCAAGTGTGAGTTCTGGCTTGATAGAGTTGATTTTCTGGGTCACGTGGTTTTAGCAGATGGCATTTCAGTGGACCCTAGCAAAGTAGAGGCAGTTTTGAGTTGGCCGAGGCCGAAGACGGTAAAAGAGGTACGTAGCTTCCTTGGGTTGGTAGGTTATTACAAGAGATTCATTGAGGGATTCTCTAGCCTAGCAAGGCCTCTCACTGCCTTGACTAGGAAAGAGGTTCCATTTGTATGGTCAGATGATTGTGAGGCACGATTCCAGGAGCTTAAGCAGAGATTGACGAGTGCTCCAGTTTTGGCACTACCTCAGGAGGGAGTTGAGTTTGATATTTATACAGATGCGTCCCATCAGGGGATTGGGACAGTGTTGATGCAGAGTGGTAGGGTCATTGCCTATGCCTCCAGGCAATTGCGAGATCATGAGTTGAGATACCCTACTCACGATTTGGAGTTAGCTGCAGCTGTGTTTGCCTTGAAGATATGGAGACATTATTTATATGAGGTCAAGTGCAGCATATATTCAGACCATAAGAGTTTGAAGTATTTCTTCACTCAGAGAGAGCTCAATATGAGGCAGAGGAGATGGCTAGAGCTGGTGAAAGACTATGATGTTGACATCAGATATCATCCAGGGAGAGCCAATGTAGTGGCAGATGCTTTGAGTAGGCGAGTAGCCTTATCTAGTCTTTCAGTCCAGTCAGAGCTGCAGTATGAGATAGCCCGAGAGCAGATTGAGATAGTGACTACAGGATTCTCCAAATTACAGATCAGATCTTCTTTATATGATGAGATCAGAGAGTGCTAGATGTCAGATGAGTGGACTCAGAGCATGCTTCAGAGGATGTCAAAGAGAGCAGTGCCAGACTTTGAGTTCAGAGATGGGATCTTGAGATTCAGAGACAGAGTATGTGTGCCACAAAGTTCAGAGTTGAGGCATAGGATTTTGTCAGAGGCACACAGTACGGTGTATACCGCACACCCAGACAGTACAAAGATGTATCAGGATCTCAAGAAGAATTTCTGGTGGTCAGGCATGAAAAAGGACATAGTAGACTTTGTTTCCAAATGTCTGATATGTCAGCAGGTTAAGGCAGAGCATCAGAGACCCTCAGGTTTACTTCATCCCTTGAGTATTCCTGAGTGGAAGTGGGAAGATATTTCTATGGATTTCATTTCTGGTCTTCCCCGAGTTCAGAGGGATTTGATGGCATTTGGGTGATTGTGGACAGACTCAGCAAGTCAGCTCATTTTCTGCTTATTAGACAGGGCATGACTACAGATCAATTAGGGAGACTGTATATCAGAGAGGTGGTCAGACTCCATGGTGTTCCCAGGACTATAGTGTCAGACAGAGACTCCAGATTCCTGTCAGCTTTCTGAAGATCATTGTAGAGAGCCTTGGGGACCAGATTACAGTTAATTCAGCTTATCATCCTCAAACAGATGGCCAGACTGAGAGAGTTAATAAGATTCTAGAGGATATGCTCAGAGCTTGTTGTATGGACTTCCAGACCGATTGGGCAGAGTTGATTCCCCTCATGGAGTTCACGTATAATAACAGTTATCAGGCGACGATTCAGATGGCTCCATTCGAGGCATTGTATGGTCGAAAGTGTAGATCTCCTCTTCATTAGGATGAGATTGGAGAGAGAGATTCTCTGGAGACAGTTGTGGGTCCAGAGATTGTTCAGGACATGATTGAGCAGATCCGAATCATCAGGCAGAGGATGGGACAGGCCCAGGATCGACAGAAGAGCCATACAGACCTGAGACGCAGAGAGATTGAGTTTTCAGTAGGCGACATGGTTTTTCTGAGAGTTGCTCCGTACAGGCATCTTCTCAGATTTGACAAGAAGGGGAAGTTGGCCCCTAGATTCATTGGTCCCTATGAGATACTTGAGAGAGTGGGGACAGTTGCCTACAGATTGGCCTTGCCAGCTAGTATGGACAGGATTCATAATGTCTTTCATGTGTCGCAGTTGAGGAAGTATGTGGGGGATCCTTCTCATGTGCTTCAATTTTCAGAGGTTGAGTTGGCAGATGATCTGAGTTATCAAGAGCTTCCAGTACAGATTCTGGACTATAAAGTCAAGGTTTTCAGGAACGAGCAGATTCCCTTTGTGAAGGTCTTATGGTGCAGTCAGAGAGTGCAGGAAGCCACTTGAGAGGTAGAGTCTGAGATCAGGGATAGCTTTCCAGAGTTATTCAGGTAATTCCAGGGTCAGAATTTTTATAAGGGGGGAGGAAATGTAGCATCCCAGGTTAGAAAAGCCCTTAGGGGAGAGTTTCGGGGTTAGAAATGAGATTCAGTGAGAGATTGGGAGTCTAGCAGAGTTCAGGGGTGAGTTGGTAAGTTTCCAGAGTTGTGTGCTTTCGTACGATTCCTTTTGGAAGGATTCGATCGTACGAATGCGCGGGAAATGAATGAAGTTCATTTTCCCTTGTGCACTCCCGTGCGTGGCCTAGTATATAAGTGAGCCGAGAGATTTTGTTGTTCTTTTCTCACCCTTTTTGCATTCAGCCATTTTCTCTCTTCCAATTTCAGTTCCTCCCGTTCCTAGAGAGGAGATTCAGCAGCCTTTAGCTCCCGATCAAGCTAGAGAGTGTAGAGAGTAGTGATTGAAGCTTGTTTTCAGAAGCATGGAGAAAGGTAAGTGTTCTTCACTTCTTCTCGCATTTTCCCGGCTTGTTTGATGAGTTGTGATGCCATGGATGAATTGATTGCATGTTGATGATTGCTTGGAATGCTTATATGGCCTTGCATGTGGATTGTGATGATGAAATTCTACCCATGAAGCATGCGTGTGTGTATGTATGGCTTTAGAAAGAGAAAGAAGAAGTTTCCATGGTAAACTTGTGATGAATGATTGCATGTTGTGTGTGAAGCTGGGATTGTGATATTTGAAGTGCTGGGAATGTATATTTGAAGTGTTATTGCAATTGGTTGTGTTTTGGTTGGCCGTTTTGTGCATTTTCCAAGCGGTGCTTTGTTGAAGAACCAGACGCACGACCGTGCACCTGCATGGCACGGCCGTGAGCCTGTGTTTCTCCAGATGCACGCCCGTATGCACGACGTGTGCACGGCCAAAAAATGTACATGCACGCCCGTGTGTCCGCATATGCACGCCCGTGCGTAGGCATTTTCAGTGAAGGTGAATAGTGAATTCCAGTAGCTTACACGACCAGCGCACGGTCCCGTGCGTCCTGGCTCACGCCCGTGCACTTTGATGCACGCCCGTGCATCAACAGTTTTTCAGAAAAAGAATTAAAAATGAGAAATTAAGCATGCGAATTCAGAAAAAAGGCTAATTGGCTTCAGATAAGCATCAATTGAGCATGAAATCAGATAATAAGCTGCATGTGCATATCATGACATGGCATGTAGTTTCAGAAAGGATCAGGGGATCCGAATTCAGCAGTATTTAGTATTCAGAACCTGATGTACGGGAAGAGTATAGGGTGAATACGAGGGGGCATCTGTGGGATCCAGCTTTCTGACACCAGTCAGAAATGCTCAGCAGTATTTCAGATTCAGATTTTTACCATTTGACACCAGTCAGATTGGGCAGCAGTTATTATTCAGTAGCTTTCTAGCCAGTAGCTAGAATGTTCAGCCCACATGGCCAGAATGCCGAATCCCTGTGTTCCACCCAGTCTGATCAGCATAGCAGGTACCTTCGGGTACATTCAGTATTCAGTATTCAGATGCATGCATCCAGTTTTCAGTTAGCATGACATGACATACATATCATGACATGACTTTAATGTTAATAGTAAATGTATGAGATCCAGATGATCAGTTTTTCAGATTCCAGCAAGCGCATAGATGTATGATTAGGGCCGAGGCCCAGGTATATTTGATTATTTGTGATGGTTTGTGCTTGCTTGGGTATTGAGGGAAGTAAGGAGCGCTTACTGGGTGATCTTTATCACTCATCCCCCTCCTTCTTCCATCCTTTCAGGTGTTCGTGCTGGTTCCGAGGAGCGGTTGGATCGAGGCTGACGGAGAAGGCACGCACACACCCCCGATTTCAGTATGTATAGCAGTTTTGGACCTGTGTAGTCATATGTATCTTTTGTATGTTTCCAGATGTATCCGGATGTATAGAAATAATATATGTATATGTGTAAAGGCCAGTATGAGCCCATTGTACAGAACATTATGTATATTTCAGCCGATGTATATATTTCAGCTTCCGCATGTGCAGAATTGTATAGTTTCAGGAAGTTTATTTTAATTTTCGTAGGATTCCTGTCGCGGGTACCCGTATTTTCAGATTATTAATAAAAGATCCCCAATATTATTCAGCAGCAGGGGTGCTCGTGGCGACGGGTCCTACACAGGTGGCCGGAACGGCCACCTGGTGCCATTCGCTGCGGCCACCGCCGCCCGCGCGACGACGGTGGCTGGTTTTTTTTTTTAAATTAAATATTTTTTTATTATTTTTTAAATTTTTTTTTAAATTTTTAATATATTTAAATATTATTTTATATTTTTATTATAAATTTTTATTAATAAATGTATTTTTGTCATTTCATCCAATGGGTTAATGAAATTGGATGGGAAATTGGATGAAGGGTGGGAGTTCGGGCTTTTAAACTTAAGCGGGTGGGAATTTGTCCCCGCCTCAAACTATGGGTGGGAAAATTTCCTTTGGCCTTTAAACTTTGGGACATACTCAAATTTTAAAAATTTCAGAAATGCTTCTAAAATATTTTTTAAATTACAAAAAATCCCCTTCAAATTTCATTAATGCTTCTAAATTTTTTAAATTTATAATGTACTCCCAAATATTTGATTATATGATTTTTGTATTCTTAATTTGTTTTGTTTTTTAGAAATGTAATTATAATTTTTAAAACTATTATAGATATATTAAAAATAAAAATAATTATATAAACAAATTTAATAAGAATAAAATTATAATAAATTTATCTGTCATATTATCTCGCATATTATCTGTCACATTAAACCAAATAAAGTAAGGTAAGTAATAAAACCAAACACCACCTTGCATGTATAAGTGTAACACAAGATCGATCATTCACCAATTATGATCAGAATTTCCTTCGTATAATTGGGTATTTTAGGAATGAGTTTTATATTATTTTTACATTCTATTTTAGTTAAATCTTTTGCTTCAATTTTCATTTACTAATTCATTTTTCAAATGAAAAGTTCAAGTTATTGCAACACTAACTACTCATCTGTCTTTCACACTATTGAATTGAGATAATAAATGAAAAAATTTTAAGTCAAAGTCATTATTATCATGAAAGAGGCTAATAATAAACTAGGGTCCAAATATTACTTTCCAACTGCTACTAGTCAAGAACAATCTCGCACGACTGCCTGATCTTCCAAGCCAGCTTTTTAAAATGACCAAGCGACCTAGTCCCCCCCAAGGTTTACTTAATTGCCCAGTCTCACCTAAGAATTTTCAAAAAACTAAATACCCACCCTTAACCGAAATTAGAAAAATATTTTTATCTTTTTAAATAAAAATTTTAAAAATAAAATATTAAAATAATAATAAATTAATCATTAATAAAAAATTTTAAAAATAAAATAAACTTTTAAAAAATAAAATAAGAATTTTAAAACAACCACCATTGTTAACAGCGTCGCTGATAATGATGACTACCGTTAGCTTAATCAAGTAGTCGAAAAACAATTACCTAGTTCCCTTGACAACTAGATTTGATTGTCTCATTGGTATAAACATCTAGCCAAATTTGATAGAGGTGATTACGGAGGCATCTGGCTAGATCTGGTTTCAAATATGCTATCAAATCCAATTGTTAATAAAATCAGATGGTTGTTTTCAATCACTTGATTAGACTAAAAGTGGCCACCATTGCCAACGTCGCGATGACTTTTTTTTAAAAATTTCTATTTTATTTTTATATTTTTAAAACTTGTTATTAATTTTTTAAATTTTTTATTATTATTGTAATATTATTTTATATTAAGTTTTATTTTAATATTATTATTATTTATTTTGATTAAAGGTATATTATCTTTTCAAAGCATAAGGGTGTGTATTTAGTTTTTTAAAATTTTTTAGATGAGATTTATTTAAGAAAACTTGGGTGGGAATTAGGTGTTTGGCCTTTTAAATTTATAACGTCCTTTCCAAAATCAATCGCTATCCGATAATTTTTTTGCCCTTGAAAAGCACCAATGGTTCATTAAAATTGTCTTTAAGGTTTTTCTCTTTTTCCTTGGGAAAGGTTTTGCAGGTTGACTTTTTTATAGCCTTATTTACCAAATGTTGTATTTGGACGCTTTCATAATGGAGTTGAGGCTTTTGAGACTGCTGAAACGCTAGAAAGTCCGTATGTATATATGGTCTTAAAATCACAATACAAAACAAGATTTATTCCCTTTTCTAATAACCTAGAAAAAAGGACGTGACCACATATAACATATTACGCAAGAAATACAAAGACTAGTTTTTAGAACTGCAAATACACTTTCACAACAAAACACCATGAGGACCAAATCAATCACACATCACAGGCCTCTTCCTGATCATGCGGTTGATTTTTATCAATAAATATAAGTGTCGGTACTTCACTATATCCTTTCCTCCATGGTAACTCAACCTCTTCTCCATGGTTTTTCTTGCACTGGTAGTACAAAATTGTGTATGCCATCAACCACAACATATTCACCAGACAAAGAACAGTCGTTAGAAAAAATCCAACAAATACTGGTCTCTTTGTAGACATAAAAATGTCATCAATAAAGATCACCACAGTTATAATTGTAAACACAAGATTGAAAATAAAACCCTGCAGCCGCCTGCCCTTAACGATTTTCGCCGCCTTTCCAAGCGCCTCACTCCCACTTTTGTCTTCCAAAACCGAAATTACAAACCCTAATATCCAAGTGATGTTCAAGTAAATATAGAGAAGCGAAGCTAGAATTAGAATAATGATGGCTAAGACTATAGAGAATACGGGACGAACAAGAAAAGTGATAGGAAGTAGATTTGCTAAGACGAGAAAAATGTAACCAAAATCCAAGACGGTTACATAAAAGCAAGTAACGAAAGGTTGTCTCAATGATGCAAATGTTGACCAGAACAGTTCTCTAAAAGATAATAAGCTTCCTCCTTCATGAATAATGGCCGGTGCAATGACTGTGGCAGTCGATAAAATCAAAGAGGCGACAATGACGACGAGCGAAGATATCCAATCCAGGCCGATGTAAACTCGAATATCTTCTTTCAGCGCCGCCATAAGGGAGAAATATTCCGAAGTTTTGGGCTGTGTAGTAAGTAAGAGACTTAGCTTTGAAAGTAAGTCGGTCCAGACTGGGTTGACGGAGAAGACATGGAAGAAAAATGATATAGAGTTTAATGAGAGAATTAGCAAAGTGAGGGAGGCCATGAGTTTTTTATTTTTGAAGAAGATTTTGAGGGCTTCTCTGAGAATTCCCACAAAACCTAAGACTATGAATGACTCCATAATTGCGAAGAAATTTAGATTGATTTGCTTGATAATAAATGTATAACTTAGGACATATTTATATGCAAAGTTGAATGTTTAAATCTGCCTAAAAGTAGTCTATTTTAATATCATTTCCTAGGAAGGAACGTAGAAAAAGTATAGCCATTGCTGGCTTTTATTAAATTATATTCTTTGCAAGAGATTCCATTTTGTCAACTTTTTAACTATAGTGTTGTCCGCGTTTGAAATTAGAAGGATTCAACTAAATTAGACTTTAAACTATCTTTGATATAATTTTATTTTATTTTTATTTTTTTTTTGCCTGCATGGATTAATAAAAGGCCAAAATTTCCAAAATGACAGTGTCACCCATCAAGTTTTAAAAAGCCAAACATTCAACCTTAAAGTATTTTCCAACCAATTCAGTCTATATTTTTTATGAAATGACTAAAATATTTTTAATTAAAGAAAAAAATCATAATTAAAATATAAAATAATATTAAAATTTAATAAAAATTTTAAAATAAAATTTAAATATTAATAAAATTTATAAAAATTTTAATTAAAAAAATTTAGAAAAATTGACGACTACCACCGCCAGTAGTGATGATCATTGAAAACCTAATCAAATGGTCAGAAAAGACCACCTAGTTTAATTAGTAGACAGGTTTTAGCGGCTCTTTTAACATGACTATCTTATTTTTGGCAAAGATGATCAGATCTAGTCGTTTCTGTAATCAAAGATAATTGCAAATAACTAAAAATTATCAACCTTGTTCAAGTTGACTATTTGCTGCCATCTCTAACGACCTCCACTAAAAATGGGATAATTAGATTTGATCACTTTTGTCAAACAAAGTAGTCGGATCTAACTATCAACCAAACTAGGTAGCCTTTTCTAATTACCTGATTAAGTTTTGTAAGGTCATTGTTGTAGACGACAATAATTGATTTTTTTAAATTTTTTAGTTTAAGTTTTTTATATATATTTATATTAATTTTTCAAATTCATTTTAAAATTTTTTATGAATATTTCAATATTTAATTCAAATATTTTCATATTTAATTTAAAATTTTTATATATGTTAATACATTTATTATTTTTTAAAATTTATTTTAATATTTTTATAAAATTTATTTTATTATTTTTTATAATTATTTTTTCAAAAAAACAAAAATACATCTTTAATCATTAGTATTTAATTGTTAATCATTAAATATAACCATTATTTCTAGTTCAAAATGGGAGCTCAACTTTTTGAAAGTTAATAGGTGAGACTTTATCATTTAGGAAAACCTTGGATGGGATTAAGTCTTTTGGCCTTAATAAAATAATTAAGTAGCTCTTCTTCTTCTCATCCAAAACCAAATAACATCTCTATCAAAAACCATTAAAACTTTGGTTTATTAATTTTATTTGTAGTCTAGTCCGTCTTTCAGACAATAAATGGAAAAAAAGTTGTAATTAGGGAAGTAGTTGAAAGAACTCGAATACATGTACAAATTATATCTATTTTAAAACTTTTAATGTGGTTTATAGAGTTTGAGATGGGACCGTAACGTCAACTTCGAATTTCCAATACTTATTTGTTTAAGCTTTTCTTTCTGTTGTTTTTAACCATTAATATTTTCTACCAGGATGCTTTTAAATTGACATATTGAACAGTTTTGCACTTGCCCTTATTAGGATTGCCTTGTCCTTAGCAAGTTGTAAATTTACAATAAGTTAACAACAAAATGACAACATTTTCCTAAAACAAATAATGATAAATTCTCACCCTTTAAGCTTCAAAAAGATAGATTTCCACCTATTATCCACCGCCATTTAAGTTTAATGAGAGAATTAGCAAAGTCAGGAAGGCCATGAGTTTTTCTTTTTGAAGAAGATTTTGAGGGCTTCTCTGAGAGTTCCCACAAAACCTCAGACCATGCAAGCTCCATAATATAGCAAAGAGATTAAAATTGATTGATTTGCTAGATAATATTTGTATAACTTAGGACATATTTATATGAAAAGTTTGAAAGTTTATAATATTGTTAAAATGAGTCTATTTCATCACCATTTTCTAGGACGGAAATTTCGTAGAAGTATAGCCGTTGCAGACTTCTGTTAATTTATATTAACTTGTAAAAGCTAATGTTTACTCCGCCAATAATTTCTCCCCCACAATTCTCTGTATGTGAATCCATGTTGTCAACTTTTAACTCTAGAGTTTTCTGCAATTAAAATTATAAGGATTCAACTAAGTTAGAATCTTTAATATAAATATATTTCATAAATTATAAGATAATTAATTAGTATTTCTTCTTATCATCAAAAACCATTCAAATTCTGGTTCAGTTATTTTATTCAAGGTGTAGTAGCGGTTTTTAGAAAGTGGGAAAAAAGTGGCAAGTATTATTGTAATTAGGGCAATACTTAGAACTCGGACATATTCAGAAAACAATTATAAAACTCTTAGTGTTGTTTTATTAAGAGTTGAGACCTTTGCGTCAAATTCGAGTACTTATTTGTTTAAGCTTTTGATTCTGTTGTTTTTCCCCTAAATATTTTTTTAAAAGGATTGACGTCTTGAATAGTTTTGCACTTGCTCTTAATAAAGTGTTCTGGGTTAGCAAAAGGGTGTTTGTCTTTTCTTATAAGCTGGACCAGCTTATAAGCTTTTAAAGGTACGTTTTTTTATGATATTTTTTAACTTATAAATTAGGTTTATAAATCAAAAAAATAAGTTGGAGGACCAGATTTTTATTTTAGTACTTTTAAGCATTTTGCTTACAAGTTACTTGTAGGCACCCTATTTTAGAATCAATAGGATCATCCTTGATGATGATAAATTTAAGAAATTTAGATCGATACTTTCAAGATTTCGAATTGAGAATAGACAAGCAAACTCAAATCCAAAAATAAAACCCATAAATTAAAATCTAAGTTCATAAAAATAAAAGCTTAAAATCCCAGCCCAAACCATTTAAATCCAAAACCTAAACCCTTAAAATTAAAACCGCAAAGAAAGGAAGAGTCCAAGCCCACTAAATTGGAAAAAGGGGGAGAGCAAACAAGGCACGTGACACGCTGGCCAGTTCGCGCGTGTGTGGCACGCGCAAGCTGAGGCTAGAGGCTTTCTCCTGCAAGTGTACTGCACGAGCGTGCACCTCAGGCACACTACAGTACTGTATATAGATATGCATAATAAATATTCTCTACTGTTTTTTATATATGTGTGTAAAATGTATTTTGTATATTTATGAATGTATGTTTTTATATGATTTTTAATATAATGTATTTGCATGTTATACTGTACTTATATAGCAAGTATTCTGGAAATTATATCATATAAATGCATTGGTATACTGTATATAGATATGCATAATAAATATTCTATGAAAGTAAATTTTATATTCTGCCTGTATTTGTATTAATATATTGTATATATTTTGATATTTTTATTTTATGTGTGTGTACTATATTTTAATGATATATATACATTTTGTGTGTATAAAATATATATAAATTATGAATATTGCAAATTTATTATATAAATTGTGTGTATTCTACATATGTATTATATTGTGTATAAATATTATATATATTTGTTTGTGTATTCTGTGTATATATAAATAAATATTATTGTCTCCACTTTTGTGGTTTATTTGGCTCGACTCTTCAAACACAACCATTGGACCGGTAAGAAAGGTTGGGTTCTCTACAAAGAATCCATAAATCACCCGTTTTCACTGATGCATATTTTCCCAAGATAACCCTCAGGTGGCGACTCTATAGATTTCATAACGGGCTACAAACCTATTTTGCGCTCCTTTTGACCATGTTAAGGATAGTTAAATAAGAGTGACAAGTTTGTTCTAGTATGACGTGACAAAACCGATGTCATTACTTTAAGCAAATATATTACCACATTACCCTTGCTTAAATTTAAAATTTCATCATATAACCTTATTTGATTAATTAAAACAACTTATGTTTTAGCAAAAAATTTTAATGAATCTGAACATTTTTTATATAAATTTTTAATAAAATATTTGCCTATTATATATTGATTTATATATTTCTAAAATTAAATTATATTGTAATATGATTGAAATATATTTTCATAATATTTTAATAAAAATCATGGTAAAAGTTAAACTAACAAATCATGTAGACCTTATTTGTGATTTTTGGTATTAATTGATCGAATACTACATATCACTATGTATTAACAAATATGCCCTTACTCAACCTCTAATATATTTTATCTTCATTTTGGTGAACAAGCAAAACTATACTAGTTAAGTCAAACTCAATATAACCAAAACTAGTCTTCCAATTGGTAAAAGTATACCCTTTGCTTTGATAAATAAGATTCCAACAAATAAGGGCTAGTCTTGGCAGTGCTATATTGGAAGGCTTTCACTTCATTTAATATTTGTTGAGGGGGTTTTAATTAGGTCTCACTAGTTTTAGTTTGTATGTGAGGTGATATTTGCAAAAATTAAAACCTAAACATGCATACTATAAGGCTTAGATTTTTATGTGTCGTCATACGAGTTTAACTAATGTCAAGCCTTAAATCGAGTGGATCGACTAATCAACTTAGGTCATGTTTCTTCATTTTGTAGTTTGAGCATATTTTAACATTGCCTTACATGCTTATGCAAGTATGGAACATACCTAGATGGGGGTAATTCTAGGTCTGTTACAATCATGGATGTCTTATGTTAATGCTCTAGCACATGGTCAAGTTATGGTCAACAAAGTCCTTGGTTAACATTTCATGCATAACTGTGTGTTACAAGTTTACATGACCCTGTGTAAAGACTTAAACTATGACATGATTAAAGGTCCTATGCAAGTTTCTCATGTGTAGTCAACATAAAAGAAAGTCAACATTTTAAGCACGATCATGTGTTGGAAACATACATTTGTGCTTAAGCATAATTTAAAGCATGTAAGCTCTCATGCTACTAATGGTGTTATCACTCATGCATACTCCTAGCCCTCTTTATTTGATCTTTATGTGTAAAGGCTCATACCTATGCAACCTAGATGCATGCCCATATGTGAGCTAGTAATAGTTAATTTCAACTATTGGAAAGGTAAACTTGCATGAAATAAAAGGGGTCACAGTTAAGCACCAGAAGTACATGACCATATGTGTGAGTAATTTTAAGCCAAAAGAAACTCTCAATAGATATAATTTATAAGTAACAACTTCTTTCCTTTTTAAGCAACTAAACAACTATATAAAAGAGTCCATTTGGAGAAAGGGTTAAATATCATAATTCAAAAGAGCTTATAAATTATTTTCAAAAATTTTCACTCTACTCTCTCTATAAAGCTTATATTGATATCTTTGAGAGAATTTACTTGATCATAATTTGTGTATTAGCCTTTATAAAGGCATTTTTTACATTCGTTATCTTTCTTTACATCTATTTTAGGCTAAATCTCATATACATATTGTAAATAACGTAATCCTGAGCAAACTAATGTATATTCAAAAAAAAAGTGAAGCCTTCAAGTCAGTTGCTTAAAGAAGTGGATGTAGGGGGCTTGAGATAAAACGCTCCAAACCACTTTAAAAATACTCGAAATTTCCTTCTCTGTCTTTTACTTTGTGTTGATTTTGATAAACTATCTTGTGTTTATTTTAAATTTGATTTATTTTACATTAAATTCAATTGGGTTTAAAATTTGTTATAATAGCCCAAGGGTAGAATTATCTTTTTAGGCTTTTAATCAAGGGCAAAAGTGAGATTTCTTGATAACAAAGTAAAATTGAGAGGGTTCCTTTTGTGGCTTGTACATGGGTATTCTGGAGAAAATATTTCATGTATGGCATGAAAAGAGAGGAAATTGAGATTTCTATTGCACACACAACTGTGTGTCTAAGACACACGACCATGTGTCATGTCATTTAGCTATATATACCTTTTATTTTTCCAAACGTGCAGTTCCAGCTTTCATTTTATTCTTCTCCTTCATTTTCCCAGTGAATGAGAAAAATCAACTAGCAGCTTAGTTTTATATTAGAGATCCAAAAGCTCCTATAGAAAGAGATCCACCTTCTATGGCTAGAGGTTCTATGGCTAGAGGTAAGTATTCTCTTACCTCTTTCACTTTGTTTCATAACATGTCTTTGCTATTTTTAGTTCTCGAGAACCATTATTGTTCGTTTAAAGCTTTATCGGTGTGCTTGAGTTTTAAGATGATGCTTTGATGGATGATTAAGTAGATGATTCCATTATTATGTGTGTATCTCTTTGTATACATGTATTTTATGCTTTATTTATGAGATGAGGCATGATTGAGATGAGATGTGGTTGAATATATGCATGGTAGTAGAAGCTTTAAATGTGTATTGTTGTTTAATTGAAGTTTGAAAGTGTTTGGGTGAGATTTGGATTGAGATTTCTGGGTTTCTAGATGTAATATCTAAAAATCGAATTGAGCATACGATCGTGCATCCATGGACACACACTCATAGGGTCTTATTTGTGCATAAGCACGGTCTTGCATGACACCCGTGTGTACCTAGAAAACTAGACACACATCCATGTAGTTGATGGACATGCCTGTGTGCTTGATCCTAATATCACACACCCATGTAAGTAAGACACAAGAGTGTTAAAAGATAGCTACATGCCCGTGTAAGTATGGGACATGACCTTGTACCTTGTATGCATGCCCATGAGTTCACACCATACGTCTATGTGGCTAAATAAAATTTCATGAAATGATTCCAGAAGCTAGCACGAACAAGCATATGCCTTGCGTACATTCTCGTGTGTCTTCACACACGCCCATGTGTTCAGTTGTACACGTCTATGTACCTTAAGAAAAGCACAACAATACTTCTAAAGCAGACATAAGCCACTTTAAGCCATTTCTAAGATTACAGAACTTAATTATAACAAGATACAATAGCATATCATACATTATGAACAACATATAGCATGACATGTCATATTAAATGTTTTTAGAAATAGATCTAAAGATCCAATATCATATTTTTACAATATAGCTATACGATATTTCAAACATCAATTAAAGGTGAATACAATGGGGCATCTATGAGTTCACACACTTGTTAGAAAGGAAAGCCAACGTTTACTAGAGAAGACATGGTCATTGACCAAGCTCGTTAGAAAGAGTGCTGGTTGTGCATTAGTAGATTTCAGTAGGATTGAGCTCACATAGCCAACGTGTCGAATCATTGTATTCATCAATCAAGCAAACATAGTAGAAATTTTTAAATACATTACTTTTTGATTCAATTTTCAGTAGATACTATCTGTATATATTCAAGATTTTCGGATCGTAAATTTTTAATTCAGACAAAGTTTTCAAAAAATCATGCCCAATGGTAAGTTTATGACTTTTCAACATACACATGACATCAACATAGACACTTTATGTCATGTATATCATTTCATGAAAAATAGAATAGATAAAGATAAAAAAATACTACAAAAAACAGATGAAATCTCAGAAATACAAGAATAAGAAAATAATAAAACATAGAGCAACATAATGAGTCATGAAACCAGCTAAGGCTTGAAACCTACAAGTGTTAGAAAGAGGAAACACTTGCTGAGTAATTTTATTACTCACCCCTCCTTTCTTGTTTCCTTCTTTCAGATCAGTGATTAGAGGGCTGAGTAAGAGCGAGACAATTGTCAGTTTTTTGGGATATGACTTGGCAGTAGATAGCATGTTTTGACTCGCATGTTTTTATTTAGTTTTTACTCATACATATGTATGTATTACATTATATATACATATTGTATGACTGATATGTCTTATAAACAAAGAGAACCTGAGATTTTTCCATGCATGTTCAGGATTTTTTGTTTACTATGATGGTAAATTATATGTATAGCTTTTGCACAAATTTTAAAGTTAGTAGTAACAGCAGATTTTATTATAGAGATCCCCATCGCAGATATATTATATTTACGATCTATATTATATTTCGCAAGCATACTGATCTGTGGCGGGGGTCATTACATTTGTTAATAATCCTATTCACCTCCCTTAAAGTTTATCTAGCTTTAAGGTGTTTTATACTGATCATTTGTTTCCTTTGGTTTAAAAAACCTGTAAAGTATTTAAAATATGAATTGTAGAACCAAAATTAATTCACCAAGCCTTTTAACAAACATCAACCATATTAGATTTGTAATATACAACTGGATTGGATTATTTTTCTTTTCAAGTCAAGCTTTAAATTTATAGTGATCTTTCTTCACATTTCTTTCTTTTTACAAAAAAAAAAAAAAAAAAAACTTTTGGACTCTTTAAATTCTAGAGTTGATTTTTTTTTTTCATTTCCTTTACATTTAGATTGATTCTTCTTCTTTTCATGTGTTATCATAACAACCTTGCTTCTTTTTATATACATATAGTCAAAAGTTCATTGATTGACCTTCTTTGTTATGTGTGTTATAAGAAATTTTGAAAGATCTATATTGTTGTGAAAGCAAATTTAATATGAAGTACACCAGGAAAGATTCAGACATCTCAATCTCTAAATACTTAAGTTGTTATATCTCTCATTTGCATTATGTGTTCACGCACACCTTTAACACTGGTAAGCTTCATTGATGATAACTTTTTCATAATTGTGCTTGCAAGGGCCTTATCTGAAGACAAATTGTTCAGCAATAGCCTTTAATATTTCCTCAACATTGTTACATTTAGGGATCAAATCATGAATACTAGCAGATATGCATGTCCTAATGAACATTATACTTAAGTGATTAGATTGCTCCCATCATTTATTTAGGGCATCATCAACCTAAATGCTTGCTTCTACAGGTGTAGATAGTTCATCCTTCCTAATGGTATAATCAATGTTCATACGCCCTAATCGAAGTAAAAATCTTTCTTTCCAAATCTTATAATTATCACCACTCAAATAAGAAACATCACATATATCATCTAAGAAACTCACAGATTAAACATTTGTTAATAAAAATAGAAATACAAACTTATGTCACAAAATTGAGGCATACAAATACATTTATCATGTTTGTACCAATGCATAAACATGGTACAAATATATAAACCGAATAATATTTATACGGGATAAAATTTATAATATTTATAATGATTAATTACCATGAATGTCATATTACTATAAGTGATTTCATGATAATTTTGATATAATCCAAAATATTGTGGTTACTCTTTGATTAATCAAAATAATATTTATTACATAAAATCTATTTTATGCATACACTCTTTGAGAAATTATCTTGAAAATAATGTCATCTAAATCTTAATTATTCATAAAATTAATTTATATAATGAAGCATAATAACAATTCATTTACATAAAAATACTGTATAAATTAGATTAATAAGCTGAAATAATCCAATATCTAAACCAACTGTGAATAGCAAATTTTAAATAAATGCATTCTTTAAAAAAAAAGATTCATCTATACGACAAAATTGAGTTTAAATATGTGAAGATAATTTCCTAAATATGAATCTCATGGTACTATAGATATAAAACTGAGCGGTATAATTTTTTTTATATAAATAATATTAGTTATTTTAATTAACATCTCTATAATTTATCTGTTCAAGAAAATTATGAGTTCTACCCAATTCATTCACTCATCATCAGCCTCCTCCTAAATTGCAAATAAATCTTCCAGCACAAAAAGCTCTGACTTTTGGTGGACGACGAAGAAAACCCCACAATTATTTTTGTTTATTTGTGAAAGATTTGCTCTAATTAGATGAAGCTAGGGCTGGATACGAAGCGAACCGAACACGAACGGGAGTATGTTCGTGTTCGCTTCGTTCGTTTTGTGGGCATTGCTCGTGTTTGGCTCGGGTTCAACGAACAGGATCGGTCGGTGTTCATGATTCGTGTTCGGACGAACAAAAAAAGTCTGGATTCATTCGCTGGCTTGCAACTGTAGATGTCGAACGAACATGTTCGCCATCTGGAACGAACGAACATTTTCGTTTGACAGGAAACCTAGCAGCAAGTAGCACAGTTTCTTCTTCGTTGTGGCTACAGACGGTCAGAAAACGATTGGGATGGGACGGAGTCAAGGAGAGCTGGAGGAGACAACAGAGACGGGACTAGCCAAATACGCGTCGTCGACATAACGAACAGTTCAGTTTTAATCGAACTATTTGTTAAATGGTTTGGGCTCACATTCGTTCAAATCGAATATTTACCCCGCATACTCGTATTCGAGTTAGCTTCGCGTGAGACCTATGTCGTTTCGCTGGCAAACGAAGCGAGCTCAAAAACGAGCCTAAACATGTTCGCTTCGAATCCAGCCCTAGATGAAGCTAAAGCGCTTGTTGTTTTGCCTTTATTCAAAAGGGCCATTGTGTCAATAAAATTCATAAATGGATTATTGCTTAAGAGTTCCTTAAAGATAAACATGACGGCTGGTATTATTATTTTGAATTTGTATTATGTTGAAGTAAATTTCCAGTCAAAAACCTTCAATTTTAGCTTAATCTAAATTAAAATCATATGAAAATCCTAAAAGAATGTTTGAATTGATCAAACACATTCCAAATTAACTCAAACTCACTTATTAATAACATAAATTAATGACAAATACAATATATTTGGAAAAAAAAAAAAACATGGGAGAGACCTAGGCGTGTAGCTAAAAATAAAGGCAAGGCTCAAATAACGCACTCCAACTACTATTGGACAAGCACAATCTTGCACGGCTACCTAATCTTCCCGGCTAGCCTTTATAAAACTAAAATGTCTTTCCAAAATCAATCAAATTTATTCCAATAATAATCTTTTCTTGTCTTGTCTTTGGAAATTGCATCAATGGCTCATTCAAAATTTCCCAGAGAATTCTCTCACTTTTCTTGGGAAAGTTTTTGCAGGTGGGCTTTTTACATGGCCTTATTCACCACATGTTGTGCTTTTGGTGCTCTAGATTTAAGCATTATCACCATGTTTTCAAGTAAGATGATGAGCTATAAAGAGCAGAAAGAGTTCTCCATTGTGGCTGCAGTTTTGGCTTGGGTGTCAATGGTTTGGATTTGTGTCATAATTCCTGCTTTCTTGGCTTTGGCTTTAGCAATTGAAAGATTTCAGAGTAGAGTTGAGGCTGCTGAAATGCAAGAAATTCAGCATGTGTAACCCTGGAATTAAATCCTTTGCCATCTTTTACCTTATTGGTTCCATCACATCTACGATAATTTTTAACTTCGAATCAAAACCATACCAAATTAATTCCAGATTTCTTGGCTTATTTCTCAGGATGAAAGGGTTTTGACATTTTTATATAGAATGAAGTTTATGGTCTCTTTTGGGTCTGATTTTGTCAAACTCAAATTAGAAACTCAATCCACACCAATTTAAATTAAGTTATTATATATCATTTAGGATTTTTTTTTTTTTTTTTTTTATAATAAATTCACCAAATTTTGATTAATAATTCTCATAATATAATTTCTTGACTACAATAATTAAGCATATATAATCAACTAATTCATAATAAACTTATTCAAAATGCTATTGCAACTTATAAAATACATGTATAATACTGTTCATTCAAGGGGACAAAAATAGACCCAAAGGAAGCAAAAGATTACCAATAAGGATCAATCAAGAGGTCAAGGTCTGAGATTCAACTTCTACAAGTCGATTAATCTACACTTCAGAAGTGTAGATTCACTATAAGAAACGTTTTAATGTTAAGATAGATAACCCATCAAGTTGTGTTCCTTGTAATTCATTTAAGTGTGGAACAAGTAAGCTATAGAAAGAAGGTAGCTTATGCTATTGGTATAATTCTAAGTGTTTTTGGTACCTTGGCTATACTTCTTTCACTTAACATGATGCTACTTGCTGACTCCAGCTCCAAAATTTTCTATTCAGAGACTTAAATATGACCTCAGTCCTTGGCATCTCAAAGAATGGCACTAGTCATAAATCGATGATTGATTACTGCTTCTGCAATTGGCCGTTTTCGGAAGTCAGGATTCAGCATAGCCTGCAATAGAAAAGATAATAGTACAAATGACATAAAGAAAATTTGCTTTTAACAAGACCAAAAGACCTGTAATCAAGTTAGTAGTAATGATTTGCACTCATCTGATACGCTCCAAGTAGAAATTTGACCTGAAGTAAATCCCAACCAGCACCATCACCGAGATCCAAAAACTTGACAGCTTCTAACAAGCGGTTATCTGCTAAACAATACCTGCACAATTTAAAAGACTAATAAGGACATAAAAAGGTACCAGAATTCAACTACCACTACTCAGAATAATAAACAAGGACCCTCAAAGCAGGATCAAGTAATTGTCCAACAATTTGGATCAGTAGGATTGCCATGGTAGCCGAATATTCAAGAAGAAATATTAAATTTCAGAAAATTATGATCAACCTTATGAATATGATTTCTTAATGATATAGTTAGTCATCAAACTTAATTTAGTACACAGTACCTATCATGTTAAATCAATTGTCCACTAAACATGTTAAATTTGTAAACACTGCATCTGAGTTTCAACTAGATTAAGTAAAATAATGCATCATTGGGTGAATCTATGCAGGAACCAGCAGCAGAGCCAAGGGCATATGAACAGCATGTTTGGGCTGGAAAGGACCCAGAATGGAGCATCTAGATTTAGTGTACATAGAAACCCACAATGCTTCAGCTAAAATTTCCAAGTGCTGCTGCAACTGGTCAATGGAATAAAAGATAATTTGTTAACTCTGTAACATGATACATGAAGCCTTAAACTTCTTCAATATATAATGAAGCATAATGCCAAAGTCAAACATAAATGAAAGAAGACATAATCCCGAAAGGAAAAAAAGGTTGCAAGAAGTTAACAAAGGAGTCTAGAAAATGTGTGCGCTAGGACAAACTTGTATTCATCATTTATAAACTGACTACTGGACCAATATGCAAGCATGATAATCGCTATGATTTGTAAATGTAAGGAACATCTTACTCTCTTGTAGCTTGAAGATCAAGTCGAAAGGTGCTTTCCAAGAGCCTCTGCAAGTTCATGTATAAAAATTTTATATCACCTCTTCTTTCTGCTTTTTTAGGCTTGGAATTTCTTACATTGTATACAATGATAGTATAGAAATAGAATATAAGAAAGTGGGAAAATGAAAACAATAAAGGTAGGTGTAATAGTGAAACATACCTGCAAAGAAAGGCTATCCATTATGTTTGCTTCACAAAATGTAACAAAAGCCAAGTATGCCAAAAGAAGTCCTGCTTCATATCTGGTAGGGACAGAAAGATTTGTTAATAATGTTGAAAGCCAGACCCAGCTAATGATACAAATCAAAATTAACTACTTACATGTCATCAGCAATGCCAAAGGCCCTTTTCTCAATAGGTGAATACGCACCAGCAGAAGCTCCTCTTCTCCATAGTCCTTCTGCGAATGTTCCAGGATCTTCTTCTAAATTTTGAATCCTAAGAAGCCATTTGATAGAATTTAAAATTAGTAATAAGGCTATTTGTTGAACTTCAAATATTAAATGACAAATAACCTAGAAAGGGGGATGAATAGGTTATTTTAAAAACTCATGTAATTTTAAAAATTTTTCAACCAACAATCAACACAAGCAATTTAATCAATATAATTAAGACAATATAATCAAGTATGAACATAATATAAAAGAGATAGGGAAGAGAGAAATGTGCAATCGCGTAGTGTGTTTATTTGCACAACCGTGATTCCTTCAATAAGTATGTCCAACGGTCAAATTTTATGCTAACACGGGTGTGTGTCTTCCTCACACGATTGTGTGTCACTTTTTCATGCATAACCTTTTGGATTCCAAAAGCTAGCATGAGATGCATGCATGGTCATCACACAGGAAATACACGACTGGATTTTAGCCTTGCAAACAAGCATGTGTTTCTGCTACATGGTCATATCTTTTGTCTCTTTGATTTCTCTTTGCTTGGCACGACAACATGTTGCGGGCGTGTGTATCATTTTACTTTGACACACAGTTGTGTGTCCTTTCTGCACACAATCGCGTGTGCCAACTTTGTGTACAACATGCTCATGTGTATTAAGCACACAACCGTGTGTGGCTTCAATCTTTCAATACACGAGCGTGTGTTAGCATAACCCGATCGTGTATGACATTAAAGTCTACACACATGGTTTTGTATGAGCATTACACAACCGTGTAATGCCTTTTCCTTCAAGTACCACGAGTGTGTGTATATATATTCTCACAAAACAAGTTTTTAATCCGATTTTGGTCATGAACCAAGTTCATGTCAAGGGTAATTCTGTCATTTCATATATTTTAACATATTTTCGGAATTATCAAAACACCAAGGGCTCAACAATCTCTCTCTTTTTGATTAATAACAAAATATGTTAAAATTCTCAATAAAGCATATTCAAATAAAAAATTTTTATTATTCTTTCAACACTCCCTCTTTCTTTATGCATTTAAAAAACAACTCCCCCCTTTTTGTATGCATATAAAAATTGAAGTTTCATTTGATTTTAAAAGTTTTATTTGATTTTAACACTAACTCTCACCCTTTTTGCCATAAATCAAAAAAATTTGGCAAAATCTCCCCTACATTTTGAACATTTTCCATTTTCAAAAACAACTAGAAAAACACTCCAATATATATTCATCAACCAACTGCTTCAATATCCATACTAATCCACAATAATCAATATCAAAGGCAGTTATCAAAAAAATGATTATGCAACAATATATTCATCCACCAAACATTAATCCAAGCATTAAAGTAAAGAAAAATATTAGTCAAAGTAATAATATAATAATTGAAATATACTAGAGTGACAAAACAATCATCAATCAAACATTAACAAATATCCAATGTAATGTTAAAGTAAAAACAATTAAAAGATTAATGTTCCTTAGGAAATACTAAACTATAAATGATGTATGAAGCAAAGTATATGAAAAATGATGTCGTTCAGTCCTGAGCTGGTGGAGGAGTATCGTGATCATTTTAAACTGACATTGAGGGAAAACGCGAATTGAGAACCTATAACTGATATTCAATTCCACTTACTCGGTCCTCGAGATATCCCATTCTATTTTTAATGTCAATTATCTCTTGACTCATACTATTAAAATGTTCCAAGGCCTGTCCCTGAAAAGTTTCAAATAATTCCATAAGCCCTTGCATTTCCAAGGGTGAGAGAGATTCCATTCCTTGTTCAATTTGAGCTCTCTTCCCTCTTCTTCCACTAGATTCGACAACATATGTAGGGCACCTGAAGGAGCTACGAAAGACTTAGTCTCTCCAATTGTCTCTACCAATTTCCATGCCTCTAAACCATCTTTTTTAATTAATTTCATTCTATACAAAGCATTAGCACTAAGGTAATGGATTTCAGAAAAAGAAATTACATGATGCTTATAATCAGATAAATCTAAGCACAGCTTCTCAGCAAAGAATGATATAAGCATACCGAAATCTATAAATACTTGAGGTTTATCAACATTTTCTTGAATATCATTTAATTTACCAATCAACCACCGGGCCACATCCACTTGCGCATGTTCCAGAGCAACTTCCATTAATGTTAGGTCTCTTACACTCACATGTCCATTAGTATTTGTTCTAGCATTTAAAGTGTAAGTAATCATCTATGAAAAATTTTTAAGCTAGGACTCCGCATAGCTGATGCCTTGGCCTTATGAGCATGATAGTAATCAGTTCCAGTACAAGGTATCCAAGATGCCTGTGAATTACGTCTTCCTAGCGTATCAAGCATTCCTTCATGATCACATTCAATCCAACTAGCTAACTCCTCTGGTTTTACAGTCCTATTTAAATTACCTAATCTGAATCTCATAATATAATCAATAATTATTCCTCTAGGATCATTTTGTAACTGTAATGAATTATAGAACTCATAAATCAATCTTTCATGTGCATTGTATTTTATCAAAAACAATTTCTCCAATTTCAGTGCCCTAACTAAAATCATCACATCCTCCAAAATTCCTATTTTTCTCAAAATTGTTACATTCAAGCACCTTCTAACATAAATAAGTTTTCCTAAAAGTCGATTAAAGCATATCTTTTGCTCGTTGTTTTGATATATAACACCATAAGACCCTTCATTCGTTCTTGACCTTACATTCTTCATTCTTGGAGGTATTTTGAGATGAACTTGAAATGCAAATGATTTTTGAAGGATTTGACATGAAAAACAATGTGAAATCGTACGAAAATGCAAAAGAACTTAATAAAATAGTGTTAGAAACAAAATGTATGTGAAAGATTTAAGTAAAAATGTGTGGATTTTGAGAGAGATTTGAGAGCTCAAATGAAGATGATGAATAACTCAACCGAAAAAGAGAGCTCAATGGACGAGGAAGACCTAAAGATGCTCTCAAGGAAGTTCGACAAATTGCTTTCCAAGAAGAAAAAGAAGAAAAAAGAAATTGAAGTCATTTGCTATAAGTGTGGAAAGGAAGCGCATAATCAACAAGAATGTCCTCGAGGGAAAAAAAAGTATTCGAAAAAGAAAATGTTTGCCGCTTTAAGTAAGGAGGACTCAGACAATAAAGATAAAGAAGAACAAGTCTCCTTATGCTGCTACACCGAAAACAATAATTGAAGAAATGGTGTAAAAATAAAGCATGAAGCACAACTCATATCCAGATAAGTCATTATAAACATGCTCAATTATATGTTGTGGATGATAATTGTATTGGCATGAAAATGTGGTTTGTGAATGTTGGTAATATGTGCTGATTTGTATGTTTGGGTGATGTATGCTTGACGATTATTGCATTATGCTCTTAACATGAATTCAAGTAAAATCAATCCAAATATATTTTTGAACTCGATCAACATATGAATTCACATATTAATATACCTCTTAGTTGATCAAAATGCATAAAATTCGTGTTTTGTGGTGTTTTGATTGGTTTTAAAATTCAGCATGTTGTTTATTGCATATTTCCAGATCACACGACCGTGTATCAGATGCATACGACCGTGCTTGACCCTTGGTCAGCACATGTCGTGCTGTGGTAACACGATCGTGCTATCTCAAGTTTAAAATTGAAACACACCCGTGTGTGCAAAATACACACGACCATGTGTATTTGGGGATTTTGACACATGCCCATGTGTACAAAAAACACATGACCATGTGTCCGCATCTACATAAGCAAATCCAACCTTTTGTTTCTAACACTATTTTATCAAATTCTTTTGCATTTTCGCACGATTTCACATTGTTTTTAATATTAAATCCTTCAAAAATCATTTGCATTTCAAGTTCATCTCAAAATACCTCCAAGAATGAAGAATGCAAGGGGCCTTATGGTGTTATATATCATAACAAGGAGCAAAAGGTACACTTTAATTGACTTTTAGGAAAACCTATTTATGTTGGAAAATGCTTGGATGTAAAAATTTTGAGGAAAATAGGAATTTTGGAGGATGTGATGATTTTAGTTAGGGCACTGAAATTGGAGAAATCGTTTTTGATGAAATACAATGCATATGAAGGATTGATTTATGAGTTATACAATTCATTATAGTTAAAAAAGATCCTAGAGGAACAATTACTGATTATACTATGAGATTCAGATTAGGTAATTTAAATTGGAATATAAAACCAAGGGAGCTAGCTAGTTGAATTGAATGTGATCATGAAAGAATGCTTGATACGCCAGGAGGGCATAATTCACAGACATCCTGGATACATTGTACTGGAACCGATTACTATCATGCTCATAAGGTCAAGACATCGGCTATGTAGAGCCTTAGCTTAAAAATTTTTCATAGAATGATTACTTACACTTTAAATGCTACAACGAATACCAATGGACATGTGAGTGTAAGAAATCTAACATTAATGAAAGTCGTTCTGGAATATACACAAGTAGATGTGGCCCGGTGGTTGATTGGTAAACTAAATGATATTCAGAAAATATTGATAAACCCCGGATACCTATAGATTTTGGGATGCTTATATCATTCTTTGCTGAGAAATTGGGCTTAGATTTATCTGATTATGAACATCATGTAATTCTTTTTTCTGACATTCATTACCTTAGTGCTGATATTTTGGATAGAATGAAATTAATTGAAAAAAATGGCTCAGAGGGATGAAGATTGGTAGAGACAATTGAAGAGACTGAGCTTTCCATAACTCCTTCAAGTGCCCTGTTAATACAGCATGTATAGATATCCTTACCTAGTGAGGAATGCTAATTTGTAGGGAATGCAGATTTATAGGGATACTAACTTGTATATTTCCTATAATGTATAGATCATGTAAATCTGTATATATGTATAAATAGGCTATTGATTCAGATTAATAAAGTATGGAGAATTAAGCCTTAAGCCTTCTGTTTTATAAGTTACATGGTATCAGAGCAGAACTGTTCCCCTGCTTTCCGACGACCGGATCTGTTGCGAGTGAGCTTCACGCGTGACTAGATCATCACACCGCCTGCCTAGGGTGGATCCGAACAAGAAGACCGGCCAGTCCCTGTTTTCCGGCGACCAGATCTGCCGCGAGTGGTCCTCACGCGCCAGATCTAGTTTCTGGCCCTTTTTCACGCGTCGGCGCGTGGAGGCGCGTGGAGCAGTCGTTTGCTGTCCGGATCATCCTCCGGCGACGTCTTAGCATTTCCGGCATTATTCTGGTGTTAACTTGCTGTTCCGAATTCATTTGAAGGCGGGTGTTGTCTTGCTGCCTTCGGTTCAAGCTTGCTGCCTTCGGTTCAAGCTGTGTAGTCATCAGTTGCTGCCCTCGGTTCAGGTTCTGGTGTCTTAGCCTTATTTGCTTCTGTTGGTTGGGTTAATTGCCTTCGGTTCAGATTGTGTCTTCATCAGTTGCTGTCTTTGGTTCAGGTTCTGGCTTCTTAGTCGTGTTGCTTCTGTTGTTTGGGTTAATTAGTAATCTGGTGTTTGCACAATGGTTGATACTAAGGTTCACGTAGGAGAAATGGTTCCAGTATTGTCTAAAATTGCAGAGCATAAATTGAATGACACTAATTATTTAGATTGGAGCAAAACTGTTAGGATTTATATGCGTAGCATTGATAAAGATGATCATTTGATTAATGACCCCCCCACTGATGACACTAGAAAATTATGGTTAAGGGAAGATGCTCGTCTCATTTTACAGATTCGTAATTCTATTGAAAGTGAAGTTCTTGGCTTGATTAATCATTGTGAGTTTGTGAAAGAGCTTATGGATTATCTTGAATTTTTATACTCTGGGAAAGGCAATATATCCAGGATTTATGACGTTTGTAGGGCTTTCTATCGTCCTGAAAAGGAAGCCAAATCTCTTACAGCCTTCTTCATGGATTTCAAGAAAACATATGAGGAACTAAATACGCTACTGCCTTTTAGTTCAGACATCAAAGTACAGCAGGCTCAAAGGGAACAAATGGCGGTGATGAGTTTCTTGGGTGCCCTTCCATCTGAGTTTGACACAGCTAGATCCCAGATTCTCGCTGGTACCGAGATTACTTCTCTTCAAGAGGTGTTTAGTCGTGTGCTTCGTACAGAGTCTACTTCGTCTAATCAGCAAAGTAGTATTCTTGTTGCTAACAGAGGAAGGGGGAGTGAAACCGGCAGGAGAAATAATAATAGAGGAGACAGAGGGGGTAACAATGGAGGAACTAGTGAGATCGTTTGTTATTATTGCAAAGAGCCTGGACATACAAAGCGTTACTGTAAGAAATTACAGAATCGCAACCAGAGAGATCAGAATACTGTGGCTACTGTTGCTGCAACTTCTAGTTCATCTTCTGAGAAAACAGTCACAATTTCAGTTGATGAGTATGCCAAATTGTCTCAACGTCAAGAATCTGTGAAAGAAACATCATCAGCTGATTTTGAGTCAGGTAAAAGGAGTTTTATTTCCTCCTCAAACAAATGGGTAATTGATTCCGGTGCCACAGATCATATGACAGGTAATCCCAAAATCTTATCCAGTTTTCGCTCTCACACAACACCATCTCCAGTAACAATAGCTGATGGGTCCAATTATATTGTCGAGGGCTCGGGGACTGTGAAACCTACTTCTTCTATTACCTTATCCTCTGTATTAAGTTTACCTAGTCTTGCGTTCAATCTAATTTCTGTCAGTCGTCTCACAAAAGACCTTAATTGTTGTATCTCATTTTTCCCTGATTACTGTCTTTTTCAGGATCTTATGACGAAGCAGATTATTGGTAAAGGGCATGTATCTGATGGTCTTTATATTCTTGATGCATGGATACCTCATTCAGTTGCGTGTTCTAGTGTTGCCTCTCCATTTGAAGCTCATTGTCGGTTGGGTCATCCTTCTTTGCCAGTATTGAAGAAGTTGTGTCCTCAGTTTCATGATGTATCTTCAGTGGATTGTGAGTCCTGTCATTTTGCGAAACATCATAGAAGCTCGTTAAGTCCTAGAGTTAATAAGCGAGCTGAATTTGCTTTTGAGTTGGTCCATTCTGATGTTTGGGGACCATGTCCTGTTTTATCTAAAACTGGGTTCAAATATTTTGTTACTTTTGTGGATGATTTCTCTCGAATGACTTGGATTTATTTTATGAAAAATCGTTCTGAAGTGTTTGGTCATTTTTCTAATTTTTGTGCTGAAATCAAAACTCAGTTTAATGTCTCTGTGCATATATTAAGGAGTGATAATGCTAAAGAATATATGTCAGACACGTTTCAGAATTACATGAACCAACATGGCATCCTTCATCAATCGTCGTGTACTGATACCCCTGCTCAGAATGGAGTTGCTGAAAGGAAAAATAGACATCTCCTTGAGACTGCTCGGGCATTGTTATTTCAAATGAAAGTTCCTAAGCAATTTTGGGCAGATGCTATTTCTACGGCTTGTTTTCTGATAAATCGACTGCCCTCTCCAGTGCTCAACGGAGATGTTCCGTATAGTGTCCTTTTTCCTACCAAGCCTTTGTTTTCAGTTGAACCACGAATATTTGGGAGTACTTGTTTCGTTCGTGATGTGAGGCCTCATCTTACTAAACTGGATCCTAAAGCCCTTAAATGTGTCTTTTTGGGCTATTCACGACTACAGAAGGGCTACCGGTGCTACTCTACTGATCTCCACAAATACTTGGTATCAACCGATGTTGTCTTCTCTGAACACATTCCATTCTTCGCTTCAGAATCGAAGTCTAGTAATCAGGGGGAGGATGATGACTGGTTAAAGTATAAGCTCTACTCTTCAGTCTCAATTGAGCCAACAAGTTCTGAGGACAGAATCCTTGTTGATAGTCTGTCTACTTCGGTTTCTGTTGAACCATCTAAGGATAATGTTGTTCCTAGTGCTAATGTTGAGCAATCAGAGGGTATGAATTGTTTGAGTGAGCAGACCATTGTACCTACAGATCCTGTGAAGCCGCCTATTGTCAGAGTCTATTCACGGAGGCCAGACCACCATGATACATGCCCGGCACCAGCTACTTCGTCATCTGATCCTCCACCAGATGATCTTGATTTGCCTATTAGTCTTCGTAAAGGTAAACGACAGTGCACCTTTCCTAAATATCCCATTACTAATTTTATTTCCTATGATCACTTATCTTCGTCTTCTAGATCTTTAATTGTCTCTCTAGACTCTGTTTCCATACCAAAGACAGTTAGAGAAGCTCTATCCCATCCGGGCTGGCACAAGGCTATGATTGAAGAAATACAGGCTCTGGATGATAATCATACATGGAATCTCGTCAATTTACCTGAAGGAAAAAAGACCGTAGGATGTAAGTGGGTGTTTGCAGTCAAATTTAATGCAGATGGTTCGGTGGCTCGACTTAAAGCCAGATTGGTGGCCAAAGGGTTTGCTCAAACTTATGGAGTTGATTACTCAGACACCTTCTCTCCAGTGGCCAAACTCACTTCTGTTCGCTTGTTCATTTCTTTAGCGGCTTCTCAGAATTGGCCTTTACATCAGCTAGATATAAAGAATGCCTTTTTGCATGGTGATCTTGTCGAGGAGGTTTATATGGAGCAACCACCAGGTTTTGTTGCTCAGGGGGAGTATGGTAAGGTATGTCAGTTGAAGAAATCTTTGTATGGCTTGAAGCAAAGTCCTCGCGCTTGGTTTGGAAAATTCAGTGAGGTGGTTCAGGAGTTTGGGTTACAGAAGAGCAAGTGTGATCATTCAGTCTTTTACAGAAAATCTACTGTTGGGATCATTTTACTTGTTGTTTATGTTGATGACATTGTCATTACCGGAGATGATTACACAGGAATAACTTCTCTCAAAACCTTCCTGCAGACCAAGTTTCATACCAAAGACTTGGGTCCGTTAAAATACTTTTTAGGAATAGAAGTGACTAAAAGCAAGAAAGGCATTTTCCTATCTCAAAGGAAGTATGTTCTTGACTTGCTTGCAGAAACTGGAAAGGCAGGAGCTAAGTCGTGCAACACACCAATGAATCCTAGTATTCAACTTACAAAGGATGACGATGATCGCTTTAATGATCCAGAGATGTATAGAAGATTGGTTGGGAGGTTAAATTATCTCACAGTGACTCGACCAGACATTGCATATGCAGTTAGCATTGTAAGTCAGTTTATGTCTGAGCCCACAATTAAACATTGGGCAGCTTTGGAACAAATTCTGTGCTACTTGAAGGGAGCTCCAGGCTTGGGCTTGCTATATAGGAATCATGGACATTCTCGCATTGAGTGTTTTTCAGATGCTGACTGGGCTGGGTCGAAACTGGACAGAAAGTCCACTACGGGCTACTGTGTTTTTGTTGGTGGAAATCTAATCTCTTGGAAGAGTAAGAAACAAAGTGTTGTCTCTCGGTCTAGTGCAGAATCAGAGTATAGAGCTATGGCTCAATCCACTTGTGAGGTTATGTGGATTTGTCATCTATTAGAAGAAATCAGTCTTAAACCTCGCTTACCAGCAAAACTTTGGTGTGATAACCAAGCTGCTATTCACATCGCATCTAATCCCGTATACCATGAGAGGACTAAACACATTGAGGTAGATTGTCACTTTATTCGAGAGAAGATCCAAGAGAATTTGATCTCAACTGGTTATGTGAAGACAGGCGAGCAATTGGGAGATATTTTCACAAAGGCCTTAAATGGAACTCGGGTTGAGTATCTTTGTAACAAGCTGGGCATGATTAATATCTATGCTCCAGCTTGAGGGGGAGTGTTAATACAGCATGTATAGATATCCTTACCTAGTGAGGAATGCTAATTTGTAGGGAATGCAGATTTATAGGGATACTAACTTGTATATTTCCTATAATGTATAGATCATGTAAATCTGTATATATGTATAAATAGGCTATTGATTCAGATTAATAAAGTATGGAGAATTAAGCCTTAAGCCTTCTGTTTTATAAGTTACATGCCCCATCATATATTGCCGAATCTAGTGGAAGAAGAGGGAAGATAGCTCGAATCGAACAAGAAATGGAATTTCAATCACCCTCGAAAATGCAATGGCTTATGGAATCGTTTGAAACTTTTCAAGGACAAGCCTTGGAACATTTTAATTTCATGAGTCAAGAGATAATCGACATTAAAAATAAAATGGGACATCTCGAGGACCGAGTAAGTGGAATTGACTATCAGTTAAAATCTTTTAATTCGCATTTTTCCTCTATGTCAATTCAAGATGATCACGATGCTCCTCTACCAGCTCAGGACTGAACAACATCATTTTTTATATGCATTGTTTCATACATCATCTATAGTTTAGAATTTCTTGAGGAACATTAATCTTTTAATTGTTTTTACTTTAACATTACATTGGATATTTGTTAATGTTAGGTTGATGATTGCTTTGTCACTCTAGTATATTTCAGCTATCATATTATTACTTTGACTAATATTTTTCTTTACTTTAATATTTGGATTAATGTTTGGTAAATGGATATATTATTGTATAATTATTTTTTTGATAACTGCCTTTAATATTGATTATTGTGGATTGGTATGGATATTGAAGCAGTTGGTTGATGAATATTTATTAGAGTGTTTTTCTAGTTGTTTTTAAAAATGGGAAATGTTCAAAATATAGGGGAGACTGCCAAATTTTTTTGATTTATGACAGAAAGGAGGAGAGTTAGTGTTAAAATCAAATAAAACTTTTAAAATCAAATGAAACTTCAGTTTTTATATGCATACAAAAAGAGGGAGTTGTTTTTTAAATGCATAAAGAAAGGGAAGTGTTGAAAGAATAATAAATTTTTTTATTTGAATATGTTTTATTGAGAATTTTAACATATTTTGTCATTAATAAAAAAGAGGAAGATTGTTGAACCCTTGATGTTTTGATGATTTTGAAAATATGTTAAAATTTGTGAAATGACAAAATTACCCCTGACATGAACTTGGTTCATGACCAAAATCGGATTGAAAGCTTGTTTTGCAAGAATATATATACACACGCCCATGGCACTTGAAGGAAAAGGCATTACACGACCGTATATTGCTCATACACAACCGCGTGTATAGACTTTAATGTCACACACGACTGGGTTATGCTAACACACGCTCGTATATTGAAGGATTGAAGCCACACACGACCATGTGCTTAATACACACAAGCGTGTTGTGCACAAAGTTGGCACACACGACCGTGTGTAGGAAGGACACACAACTATGTTAAAGTAAAATGATACACACGCTCATGACATGTTGTCGTGCCAAGCAAAAAGAAATCAAAAAGACAGAAGACACAGCTATGTAGCAAAAACACATGCATGTGTGCAAGGCTAAAATCCAACCGTGTGTTTCTTGTGTGATGACCATGCATGTATCCCGTGTAGCTTCTGGAATCCAAAAGGTTATGGATGAAAAAGTGACACGACCGTGTGAGGAAGACACACACCCATGTTAGCATAAAATTTGACCATTGGACACACTTATTGAAGAAAGCACGATCGTGCAAAAATAAACACACTACCGTGTGTCCATGCAAGTTTCTCCAACGTCTCTCTCATTAGCTTTCCAATGGCCACAAAATTTCTTAAGTATAAATAGGGAGCTGATTTGAGTTTATGAAAAAGAGAGAATTAGGCCATATACTCATATCCTCTCATTCTCTAATTCTTCTCCAAATTTTCTCTCATTAGAAATACATTGTAAATCATTTGAGAGATTTTGAAAGCTTATTGTTGTATCAGTCTTATAAGGCAATTTTCTTATCATTTTTTCACAAATCTTGGGCACAATCCCGTGAAACTAGTGTAAGGTATAATCTTTGTTAAAACTAAGTTAAGGACGCAATCCCTTATATTAAAGTTAGTGTAAGAAAAGCGAAATCTCTTATATCAAAACTATTGTAACTTCGGAGTTGAAGTTAGTGAAAGAAAACTTTTAAATCGGGTTGCTTAAAGTAGTAAATGTAGGAGGTATGGAGAAGCTCTAAACCACTCTAAAACGGCTGAGCATTTCTCTCTTCCCTATCTCTTTTATTTTATGTTCATACTTGATTATATTGTGTTAATTATATTGATTAAATTGCTTGTGTTGATTGTTGATTGAAAAAGTTTCAAAATTATACGAGTTTTTAAAATAACCTATCCAAACCCCTTCTAAGTTATTTGCCATTTAATATTTAAGGTTCAACACTATTAAACCTGCAACATCTTTAATGACTATCATGAAACATTATACAACATTTTGAAAAGAAAATAATATTGCTCATTTTTGTTCACTTTCTTTAGATCGTTACCTCTCTATATAAAAAGTTAAGGAAAAAAAGGGGTCCTTGATAACCAAAATAACCACATGCTTCAAAGAATTAAAACAAAGAATCAGAAGGATTGATTGAATCCTGATAGTTTTTGGAATATGGCCAAACGCCAAAAGTCCTCACAACAAAAGGAATATAAACCATCTACTTCACCCATTTTTGCAAGTGATATACACAAAATTTGTTTTATTTTACATTCAACAGTATGATCCTAAGTTAAATACATCAAGAAGAAAATAAAGTAAAGTGTACCTAATATCCACGGAAAATGCTAGATCCCGAAGTCGTGGAACTAAGAAAGCAGACTCCCTCTCCATAATTGTACTACCATTAATCAAAGTTTGCTTTAAAAAATCATAAAATGAAGAAATATATTCTAAAAGTTTTCTTAGGAAAAGAAAGAAAAGAATATCTGAGTTAAAAGAATTGTTCCAGCAACATACTTTAGAACAACAGAAGCTGGTCCAAGACTCTGGTGCAATCTGTCATGTTCATGCATGTAGGCTAGACCATTCATAGCACCCTGAAATAATTTAACAACAAAATTTCTTCGACGTTTAACTGTTTGCTCTTGTTCAAATCGATTCCAAGATTCTTCGCTTGCAAAACCAGCTTTTGATATTTTTTCACTTGTTAGTTTTGCATAATCTGCTGCACTATATGTTCCATCATTACGAAAAGCAAGCCACTGCATGGAAACTCCTTTTAATTTGCAGAGATCAAAGAAAAGCCAAGACATTACCATTAAACAGTTGACAAATGATATTGACAGACCTGCTCTCCAGTTTTTGTCTCAAACCCACCAACAAGTATCACAAGATTCTGACTAAATCCTTTTGAGCTGCTCTGCAAAACAGGCGCATCAAAGAGATCAATGCCCTTTCTTTCAGGATTGTTTAAAACAATTCCATGATCTAATGCTCCACTCTATATCTACGGCAAGAGGAGTTGCTATTAGACCCAAATTCATCGGAAAATTAATTTGATCAATCAATGTAATGACTTAACCCATTAAACTAACAGATTTCTAAAATTTAAAGGAATATATACTCGTTTGAGTTTACCTGGAGGAAAGCATGAGCACTGAGTTCATTTGCAGCCATCATATCAGCTTCAATTCCACCAGCTCTTTGTCCAGGATAAACCTTCATGGCTAAAAATGTTATATCTCATGAAAAAGAGGGCTCTAAAAGAATTGACATTGTAACCAGAATATTTTGTATCAATAGCTTTAACACATTCAAATATAAGCCTATAGCCTAATGCCAACAAAATGAAAGTTGGTAAAAGAAATTTGCACAAAAAACAAGTTAATTAACAAGCTCTCTTAAAATTTGTTATTAAAATGAAATGATTTAAGCAAATAAATAAGCACATAAAACCACCTTAAATATGATTGGAGTCCCCCTCCGTGGACCTTGAGCTATTCTTCCTTCATAAAGCCTGCAAACAAGCTGCCACAGCATGACAATAAGGATAATATCGACAAAATCATTAAAATGCAGGTAAATCTCACCAGTTCCAAATTTTGAAAAAAAAAAAAAAAAATCCCAAAAAGCTCTCTTCCACAGCTTCATAAGCTTAACAGAAGGGGAATTCAAACACAATCATAACCTCCACTTTTGCTCCAATATTATGCTAAATAACCATATAAAATCTTAAAATTTGGAGTATCAAAACTCCTAATAAAGATCAATTCATACAGACTGATGTACCTAGAGTGCATGACTGCTGTATTAACTTTAATTTGTTTCATCTATTTCAGTTTTACTCCTCCAAACATATTTTGACCCGTTGATTTGTAAAAGTTTGTATGTGTAACAATATTTTGTGAGGGATTAATTTACCAAAACAAACCTAAGCACATCAATTAATCAGTTCCTAGCACATATTGACAATAAATAAATAAAAATAAATGCACCTGATCTTTACACTACCCTCTCCAACATCTTGAACTCTCAATCGCCCCAAATCTCCAGACGAATATTCAACATGTTGAAACCCAGAATAGCTGAAAAATATAATAGCATATATGATCTATCAAATTAAAATCAACCCATAAAACAAAATACACAAACTAAATAAAACAAACCTAGTGATATTCATGAAGCCATAGCTACCAATGAGTCTGCCAACCTCGAAAGAGTCGGGGCTAGTGATAAGACAGGCTTTACACTCCCGGCTTCGACTCAGTGAGTTGAGTCGCAGCCCTGTGGTGGTGGGTTTCAGCCGGCCAATGGAAAAGGAAGAAGATAAGAAGCAGCAATCGGATGCGGTGAGGAGCATGGTTAACTGTTAATTTTTTTGGGTGTTTTTTTTTTTTTTTTAGGGTTATCCGTTGGAAGCGAAAATGGCGCCAAGAATCTGATCAAAGGATAAGGTTTCTTCTCTGATTTTTATTGTTCGAGAGGATGACGCGTTCTCATAAGGGTAATTTCACCAAATCCCCAACTTTTAATATTTTCAGAAAACCCCCTAATATTTTATTGGTTTTTTTCCTCCTATATTAACGTATTAACAAAAATGTCTTCACCATTATATGTCTTTAATTTCATAAAAATTAGAAAACACCTGTGTCAAAAATAAAAATTCAATTAACCAATTTATGTTCCAATAATATTTAATTAACCTATTCATCCTCCAATAAATATAATTATAATTTATTATTTTCTTTTTTTTAAAATTATTTTTTCCCCTTTTATTATCAAATATCGTTTATTCTCTTTCTTTTTATTTTTTTTTCTTCACCAACAACAATATCATTGATAATCCTCTTTCTTTTTTTGTCATCTTTACCACTAAAAATAAAGAAATAGAGTTGCATTAAATGAAAAGAAATGAGTGGAGAAGAAAATGGAAGAGATGATAATTTAGAAATGAGTGAGAGAAGAAAATGGAAGAAATGATAATTTAGAAATGAGTGGGAAAAGAAAAATAAGAGAAATTTTGACATCTATTTAAAAGAAATAAATAAAAGAGAAGAGAAAGAAACGATCATGAGAAAATAGGAAAATGAAGAAGGGTAAATGTGTAAATGTGTAAATATTATGAAATTGAGAACAGTGTACATTTTAAATATTTTTTGAACTTGTTATTTTTAAATTTGTGTTAAAATAGTCTTTTTATGCTTCTACGTAACATAATTCACTAACAAATTTGGTGATGGTAGGAAACCTTGGGTGGAAAATAGTCATTTAGCCACTTTTTTTTTTATTTCCTCTCAATTTTCTTTCCTCTTTTCTCATTCAATCCTACTCTTCCTTCCTTCTCATTGTCAAAAGAATGTTCAACAAAAGCATATTTAACCTTAATTGACTAACTCTAGGTAGTATTTTGCCTTTGATGATACCAATCTAATCCTTAATGATACTAATTTGCCACTTCTTAGTGTTGATCTGACCTCTATAAACACTAAAAGTTGAATTTAGGTTACATATGTGTGTGTGTGTGTGAAAACAAGAGTGACAATGGAATAATAATTTAAAATTTTCATACATTACACATACACACACACACATCCCAATTAGGATATGCTTAATGGAATTGAAACTACAACATATAAAATCAACCAAAAGATCAAGGAAGTCATACCAATGTTAAAGGCTCCTTCTTTTACACGTGATTGATTATATACTTTGAAAAACATACTCAATCCAAGAGTAGGATTGTGCCCCATTATCCACATGAAGCACAAACTAAAGTTGCTAAACATGCACAAAATAATCTATTAGAAGTCTGATACATAATTGTGATTAGAGAAAGATGAGGGTGACTCAATTAATGGTTACACAAAATGTCTCAAACTGTGAAAATTGTGTCTCTTTATATAGGAGATGATGCATGGTCATGCATTTGATCTTATTCTTATCTTATACAATCCATAATTATCTAGATTATGGGCTAATCTAATAATATCATGGATAATTATCCACCCAAAATAATGCACAATCATGCATTGACTATTATACTGGATAAATTGGCCAAGTCACAATCATGCATTAACTATGCATGATTATGACTTGGCCAATTTATCCATTATAACTCTCAACCTTACCCAATCAGATCAGACAAGCATTCCATAATTTCACTTACACCTTTTCCTTTAAGATTAAACCATAAAGAATATGTTGTGTCTGAACATTTCTCACAACTTGAAATCATTAGTATGAATATTAGGCCTAACTCATTTAAAAATAATGTTTTGCCTCTAAGTTTGATCAACTTTTTTTGTGTGTGACACATAGACTCTTTAATAAGTTGAGAGAGCACAAATTCATATTGTATTTCGTTGCTTGACAATAATCTATGTATAAGCAAAGATTGGCTTCTAAAAAGGCATTATGGATGTCAGAATATTTGAGATTCAATGTTTGTATTAATAACCTATCAATAATACAATTATTTATATGATACAAGCTTTTTGTTATCTGATATTTTTTTAGGCTAAGACATAGAAGTAGTGTCTATCTTAAGAAATCATCGATGTTATAAACTGACATTTACATCGATAATTGAATAATGGATTGAACAATTATCCAATTATATTGTAATCACAAATTTTGGGTGGTTGTTGATATTCATCAATATGGCCTATTAGAGATATTCATTTTCATGCTCAAAAGTGACAAATCATCTATTAGTCCATCATAGTCTTTGTACATCGCTTGATATAGTCAATCACCACCTTTTTGGTAACCCTTTCTTAAAGACTACATTGGATTGGTGTCAAGTTATATTAATCCTTACATAAGACAATACAGTGATCTCAAGTCAAAAGATCACATGTACTATTATTTACTAAGAGGATATATTTCATAAACATTACAGTAACCACCATATGAATTCCTTTTTGATGGATCAGTATGATAAACATGTGTTAATAACGTGTAAACACCAACCCATTTAAGAACAACTTTAACATGTGAGATCTATCATTATCTTTTAGTAAAGTCATTCAATATTATGATAATTATAACTAAATTACTAATATCACATGTTTGAGAGATTGTAACATCTCGAGGTTAAAATAGTCTTTCTAGGCCTTGAATCGAGGTTAGAAGATACATTTCTTAGTCAGATATCAGTCTCAATGAGTTAAGAGGGTATAACAGTCTTTTGGAGGCTCCATATGCAGCTTGTGAAAAGAACACGACTGTGCATCGTTGGACACACGCCCGTGCGTTCCTTTCCTGTCATGCATGGCCATGTATCTTGTTGTATGCCCCTACATGCCTACTGATATAAAAAGTCAGATTTTTTCTTTGCCAATTTCAGCCAGCTTTTTTTTCATTTTTCATTTCCTTTTTCTTCAGCTAGCCCTAATCAAATTGAAAGAGATATTAGCCAGCTTTTAGTAGCTAATCCAGTTAAGATTCAGTTAGAGATAGAGAGATTGAAGTCACTAGAAGCATGTTTCTAGTTTACTAACATGTTATGAAATGGTGATGATGAAATAGATGAGAGATTTGGAGATAAAAGCTTGCTTAGTTCCCTTGATGCATATATGTGTGTATTTAAGGGTTTATAAAGATGTTAGTTTGATTTGGCTATTATTGATTAGGAAAATGTGTTTATAGAAGTGTATTTAGCTTGAATATATGTTATAGTAAGTTTAATTAAAGATTGATAGAGATTTGAGTTGAGATTGGTGGTGATCTTGCGTGTTTTAGCCATGGTTGTTGAAACTATGCAAGACGCACGCCAGTGCATTCGATAGTGCATACCTGTGCAGTCTTGTTTTAACAAGGTCACGGTCATGCATGCTAAGCGTGCACAACTAAATATGAGTAGTGTCATGACCATGCACTTGAGGGTTACGACCATGCGCTTAAGGGTCACAACCGTGCATTAGCAGAAGAAAAAAATAAGTAGAAATTCCAGAAGTTAGTACGGTTAGGTTACACGACTAGCACACGACCCATACACGTTTATGCACACTCGTGCATTTGATAGTGCATGCCCATACACCTAGTAAAAATTAGAGATTTCTTTCCCATTCAGTAGAATATCAGTACTAAAAGAATATATCAAGTATTCTAAGTAAAATAAGGGAAGAAACAATAGATTATGAGTAAGAATAAGTCTTAAAAAAAAGGAAGAGACATAGAGGATCTACAGTGATAACAAAGAGAAACTTAATAGTAATACAGAAACAGCTTAAATAACGAAATATGATTAGAAAATAGATGGAAACAAGAAAACAATAACAGATATAGTAGACACATACACAAGTGTGTATGTGTATACATATATATATATATATATATATATATATATATATATATATATATATATATATATATATTGATATGTATATACAGAAACAGAAACAATATAGAGATATATAGAAGCAGAAATAAAAATGGTTATAAAATATATAAAACAGGAAACTTATAGATACAGTGAGAGAATACAACATATAGAACAGTTTACACAGAACTTTTTAATAAACTTAATAAGTTATAGAAATAACATAACAGTAGGAATACACAGAACAGATTTATAACAGAGGTACATTTAAACAGAAAGTAATTAGAAGGAAAGAAATGATACATTATCATGCATGATACATATTACATGACATGACATGCTTATCGATACTATTTCATAGTCATGCATAAACTACTAGCAAACTATCTAGTGTATGAAAAACTTTATTCGTTTACGTTTTGTGTGAATAATTGAGGTGTGATTCTATGCTTAGGTAAAAAATGAGTCTTTAGTAGTTCATAAACAATTACTCAAAGACAACAAAAAACCATCAATCCTTGTATGATCTCTTTGAATCTATTAGATGTCTTTAGAATGCATGTTTGTAACATAATCTCTATAAACGAGATCCGAAGAATGGTTTATATGATTATGTATGTATGTATGTTTGTGTGTTATGTTATATATAGAGAATGAGAGAGAGAGAGAGAGGTTTTTTGTATATGTTGCAAAAAATTGTAAAAAGATATACACACTTGTTGTTTCCCTAATTTTCACATTGTGTAAACTGATAGTATGGTCATGCATTACCCTTGGATAGGTGTGTACTTAACCTTGGCATGACATGTATCATTTCCTCTTTCAAGCATGTACATGCCTTCGCTTACGTATAGTTATACGTCTTGTAAGAACAGTTGTGCATCTCTTGTCACAATTAAAATTCCTTTGTCTTCATGTTCGTGCACCTTTTTACATGGGCATTCATCATAGACAATCTTACATGTCGTGGACAGATGCACGTGTCCTATGTATGACTGTCTATTAGTATCAATGTTTTTTTTTTTTTTTTATCTCATTAGTGAATGATTATGCATTCTACATGCATAATTGTTCACTCATACTCAATCTTCGTATTTAAGTTAATGCATGACTATTCCATACCTTAGTAACATCTTGGAGTAAAATCTCAAGCTAGTCTAGCTATGTTTTGCTAGTATTTTCTATACCAATCCACAACTACTTATTACTAACACAGACTAGATTATTTTCATTCCAAAACATTATTAATATGAAACCCAAATTACTAATACAAATCCAACAATCCAAAATATCAATAAGTTCTTATCATCCTTTGTAAATCACACTTTATGCACTCTATGTCACCAATATAATCAATTTAACATTCAATACTTCTCATTCCTACTATGATTTTATAACATACATCGATCTAACTAGGGAGATATCATTCTATAACCTATTAAAACAAGACAAAGAGAACTGTTACCTAACTTGAAGTTGAGCATTTAGATGCTGAAATCACCTACTTGATCGCTAAATTCTCTTCTCTGGTGGCCAAAAAAATGTCTATTAAACAAACTTATGAATTTTCTCATTCTCAAAACTAATAAACATAACTAATGACATAAGCACCCAAAAATCATGGAACGTAATTCTTTAAATAGAACCTATTAAAAATTAATGTCATTATCATGCATACTTTAACATTTATGACATGGCATGATCTCCATTTCATTCACACGACAAACTCGTGAACAAGCATGCAACCTTCATGCGCAATTGTTCGTTAAGCCAAATTTAACATTTTCTTCTAGACTTAGCCATTTCTCAATCGTCAATATCAGCACATTTAATAAAATGACCAAAATAACCTTGTGGCTTTACTATAGGTGTTACACTTCTTCTAAATCCTTGTTCTTTGTGTGTTTTCGAGCTTTCAAATTTAATTCTTTTGCTAGATGAAGATATGGTTCAACATGAAGGTAGGTTTTATCTTTTAGGAAAAATTCCTTTTGTAAGAGAGAGTTTAGATATCTTTGACTAGGGTTACTACAGATCATACTTAGGTTGGTTGAAAAAGGGTTTCAAATAGAAATATCAATGCATCATAGGCCCACTATGAGGAACTTGTTTGTTAATATGATTTTGGTAAATGGTTCTCAAGGTTGACTAGAGAAAATGGCTTTAAATTAAAGGAAGAGCTTATACATAAAGGATTTACTACCTTCTCTTTATTGTTGTAGTTTTTGGCGTATTTTCTTTGTCTAAAGAAAAGAAACTTATGCATTTGATGAAGAAGCGTGCTATTTAGTCTTTGTATTAATAGACTAAGTTACTTCAATTGTTTATGTATTTGTAGACTTAAATAATCGCTGGTGTACATACTGAATAAATTCTATTGTTTTTGCAATTGAATTTAATGGATTAATATTTTTGCAATATTTCCATTTATTTTGTCGTTTATAAATATTTTATGTGATGAATGAGCAAACAAAGAGAAAAAAAAATTGAATGAGAACAAGTTACACATGATAATGTAAAATTATAAATGTTAATGAAGTTTTATGATATCTCCTTACTTAGATGAGAATAACAATACATTGTATCTTTAGAATTTGATTAAATGGAGTATAATGCATAGAATCTTGTTTTTAAAGGTCTTGGATGATAAAATATAGTACAATGATTCTAGTGAAGAGCAACGATTAAGTTTTACATGAAGTTAGAGACCAAAGTATAATAAATTTTATTTTATTTTTGTAACTGTATCTATATAACTATTGAAATATTGTTTAATATTTTATATGACATTTAAAAACTATTTTAATTAATATCGTGCCAACATAAATAAACCCTAATTCTTGTAATATAAATAATTACAAAAGGGATTCTTGTTTCATGAGCTCTATCTAGGTAAGAACTAATATAGACTCTCAAGAGCTTATTCTTAGACAAGTTTGTCTCGTTGTTTGGATTTATACTGTTTTAGCTCCAAAAAATTTTATCTTAAAAGAAAAAAAAGATATGGGGTGGGGATACTACCACTAGAAAAATATACAATACTAGGCCCAATCACGCAGCGGATCCACAATATCAGGCCCATTAAAGAATCTATAAATTTTGAGAGGTTCAGGTAACTGGAGCTCAATCTCAACGCAGACAACAAAGGAGCCGAGTGCTCTTCTTTCGCTATCGCTGGAAGCAGCAAAACCCGGCTCTCTCAAAGTACAACTGCAAAACCAATATCACTGAACGGGAAACTCTCTGATTTTTATTGTAAGATTTTTCATATTTTGTCTTTTTTTTTTTTATTTCAGTTTTGCTACTTTAGGGTTTGTTTAAGCATCTTTTGATTTCATTTCTTAGGGACAGGGGAATGTGTGGATTTCTTTTAGCCTTTTGGGGTTTATTTGCTTTTATTTGATCTTGAATTATTTTTTGAGTTTTTTATAATCAAGTTATCGACCCTAACGATTTGTGCTTTGATACTTAGTTTTAGGGTTTGTCTTTTGTGGGTTTTATTTATTTAGCTCAAGTTTCATGTTTTGTAGTGATCATGGCGGACGAAAACCAGAATGATATGAAGGACGAGGTGGCAGAAGTAAGTGTTTTAGGGTAATTTGTTTCAATTTTTTTATATTGGTGAATAACGTTGTTTCAATTTTATACTTGCACGAATGAATAATTTGTCGTGAAAGTTGTTAAATTTGGGTAGAAAGCTTAATCTTTTAGGTTTTTATTTTTTATTTCATGAGTTGAAGTTGTGTAGTGTTTGTCTTGTGGTTATTGAATTCATGAATTTCTACGATCTGACTGTTTTTTAGGCGACAATATTACCTGAGGTGATTAAATTTAGTTGCTTTTTTGGGTTATTTTATTTAATGAATTTTTTCTTTGCAGCTTGCCCCTTTTGATCCTACTAAAAAGAAGAAGAAGAAGAAGGTTGTAATACAGGATCCTACAGATGATTCTGTGGACAATTTGGCTGACAAAACTGAGATGCTGTCAGGTACTTGTTGAGCTGGGATAGCTACTTTTGCGGATAAATGAATTAAAATATATTAATTTTTCTTTATAGGATGTGGTACATGAGCTATCTCTTTATTGGATGCTTAATTTTTTTTCTTTTCTTACAGTCAACGAAGGGATTGAAAGTTCTTTTGCTGGTTTGAAAAAGAAGAAGAAGAAACCAGTGAGTTAAAAAACGGTTAAAGTAGATAGTGTTTTTTCTTTTGGCTTAACTGCTACATATTGTGTTCAATAATTGACGTGTAATGTTTTTTGAAAAATTGTAGGTTGAAACCAATATATTGAATGAGGAGAGTGGGGATGCAGGAGAAGATTTTGATGGTAATAGTCTGAGTTTAATGAATGAGTATTTTATTTTACATTGAATACTTAATTATGGAATCTAAGAAATTTAGTTTTGTTGCATTTAGATCATGTGGGGGAGGAGGAAGAAGGAGATGGGGCTGTGCCTCAACAACGTTATCCATGGGAAGGAAGTGATCGTGATTATGAATATGAGGAGGTATATTAAGTATTTTATTATAAACTAAGTCTATTTTATACTACTTGGTCAATGCTTTGGTGTGTAGCATTTTGCTTTTATTGGTTAATTTTCAAATTACAATCAATTTGAAAGCTTTTTGATATGCTGTATGTAATGGCTAACAATTAAAGTTTTATTTTATGTATTATGCCTATGTTACTCTGTTTGTACCTGTTTTAGTTGTGCAACAACTACTTCAATCTTCTCCTTTTGCCAAGACAGCCTACTGGATATAGTGTAATTGGGATGTAGTTTGGTAGTATACAAGCAAGGGCTTTGCAATGTAACTCAATTGAATAGACTGAATTTAAGGAAATGACTTTTATTGATGTCAATGAATCACAGCCTAGTTGGCTGTCTTTATTTGGAAATCACACTGTCAAATGACTAAATAATAGATAATCAAAATACCCAAGAACCTGTCTGTAACCTTGCCAGTTTCTCCCTAGGCCTAAGCCCCAAATCTCTTGAATTTGTATCTGTTTCTGAATGCCTTCCTCCACTGCATGCTGCCCTTTTTATGGCTGTGATTCTCCCTTCAAATCTTGCTTAGGGTGATTTTTATCTAAGCTAGATGATGACACATTCTTATCCAGAAAATTCTGCCTTATCTAAGTTAGATAATGATGAATTCTTATCCAGGGTCGATGATGCATTCTTATCCAGGTTTGAATATTCTATTTTCTTTCTTTTGATGCACCTTTTTGACAGGAGGCATATCATACTCTCAACCTAAAAGGGTCTATTTGCATTGTGGTGTATAGAGTTTGTCTATGGTAAGTTGTGTATAAGAACTTAATTATTCTCTAAACAAACGGCAAAAAAGGCACTACTATGAAAGTGGGAATCATTGAAAAGGAAAAACCTCCTCAGTTTTACATTGCATTAAGGCATATTGAAATGACTCAAGAGTTGTTGCTTGCTGTTGGGTTAGAGAGTTGGGAATTTTGTTGCTGCCCTTGTGTTAGCTGCTGCTCACGACATTTGATCTCATCCAGCTTGGTGTACATTTTAGAGTTCTTGAATATGCTTCTACAAAAGTATTGTAGTATTACCATGGCTTCCTGCTTTACTGTTCTGGGTTGCTGAAGTCATCTATGGGGCTCAAATATTGAAATTGCACCTTTTTCTTGGAATCAGGTTCATGAAAATTGTAGAACCCTTAGAAGTCTTTATGTTAAAAATTTTCTATCCAACAGTTCCTAGCTCACAAGTTAGTAGTAGTCTCCTGACTTTATATGTGTATTGTATTTTAAATTAACTGATTTTGGTTACTACTATCATAATACATGGAAGGGTGCATATCTATTGTATCATAATTGGCGAGTCAATTTTAACTGGCTTTTGGTTAAGAAATATATCTGTTATAGCATCATTGAAAATGTTATTTTTACATTCTCTCCTTGCATAGACAATGTTGTTTATTGTACAAGTTGTTTATTCTCTTCTACAAGGTTCTGACAATTGTGGTTTTCTTTTTCTTGTTGGTGATTTTGTCCTTGTGTATCTGCAGCTTCTTGGTAGGGTCTTTAACATTCTCCGAGAGAATAATCCTGAACTTGCAGGAGATAGGCGTAGAACTGTTATGAGACCTCCTCAAGTTCTTCGTGAGGGAACGAAGAAAACTGTTTTTGTGAATTTCATGGATCTCTGCAAGACGTATGTTTCTGTAGTTCGCCAGCAGTCCTTTGCTTTATTTTCTTTTGATATGCTGATGCTCATCAATCTTATTGCTGTTTAATGTTGTTTATTCTTTCTGTCTCTAGTAATAATACAAATTTTCCTACTAAATATCTTTTTGTCTTTGTCTCCTATTGAAAACAATATAGCATGCATCGGCAGCCAGACCATGTAATGGCATTCTTGCTTGCTGAACTGGGTACAAGTGGATCACTTGATGGACAACAAAGATTGGTTGTGAAAGGAAGGTTTGCTCCCAAGAATTTTGAAGGAATACTTCGTCGTTATGTCAGTAAGTATCCATAAATTTTGCCTCAAATATAAAATTGTGACTGAGAAGTGTCTCTCACATTTATTCTTAAATATTGATGTCTTCGCAACATTTTCAGATGAATATGTTATTTGCCTTGGGTGTAAAAGTCCTGACACAATACTTTCAAAGGAGAATCGTCTCTTCTTCCTCAGATGTGAGAAGGTAAAAAATCCATATGCCCTTATATCATAAATTGTGGTGCTTCTTTTCAACTTTTTTGTCTTGATGATGTGTAACTGGTAATGTGGTCCCAATATGTCTGTTTCTCATCACTTTAAATGTTTATTTTGTTTGCCATGATAAAGGCTTTTTTGAATATTCGCTAAATGTCACACCAGGGTGGCCTATGATGATTTAATGATTTTGCCTACATTGTCATATGTTTGTCAATGATTGAGATGATATATTTATTGAGGCTGACTCGAAGACTGTATATATATTGAAAAATTAACTGGTGATATTTTGAAAAGAATAATGATGTCTATATTGGCATATTGTCCTTTTGCTTTTTTTTTTTTTTTTATTACCTTTATCAGGATTTCTTCTAAGGAGGCTATGATATGATGATTTGAAAATTGCCTACATTGTCAGATTGTTGTATCAATGACTGAGAGAGATGTAGTTACTGATTCCTCCATAAAAAAAAACTGCTATATCAATTTCAGAATTGATATTTTTTGGGATAACATAAAGGGTTAGGTTGTCTCAAATTTATTTTGTGATTTTAAATTTCAGTACCAGTTGATAAACATTTGTGTACTCCTATTTTGTTGGTATATGGTAGAGAGAGAGGGGTTATAAGGTAGACTAGATAAATGGTTAGTAAACAGTGCCAAAATTAATAGTTTAGTTGCAATATCCCAAGTTATACACACATTCCTAAATTTTTGATTAACAGTTACATAGATACATATATTATAGGCTTTGTGGTGGCCTATGATGTAAGAATTGCCAACATTGTCAGATGTCTTACCAGTGGCTGAGAAATGTCTATGGGAGTTTTCTCTTTTTATGCTCTAATTACACTGGAAAATTGCAGGAGAAAAGGGTGTTAAAATTCTCTTTTGTTTTTTCTTTTATTTTTATTTATTGGTGTTAAAACAAATCCTCAATTTTTTTGGCCAATGATTTAATTGTCAGATTGTCGATAAGTGACTGATAAGTGAAGTTGTACTGTGGTCTTTATCCAAGTCAACTGGGTTTTCTTTTTGGTTAAGTACAGTGGAAATTTATTGCATAGGGATATCATTTTTCTAAGATTATTCTTCTTCATGTTCTCTTTTTTTTTTTTTTTTTTTCCCTTTGGTGTTAGCCTAGAATTATGTTACGGTCAACCTTTAATAAAGTGGCCTGTGATGTATGAATAGCCTACATTGTCAGATTCTCTAATAAGTGACTGATATATATTGTAGCCCTGAGGCCTTTATCTGAGTTTTTCTCTTTGCCATTAGTTTCAGTGGAAATTTTCTAAGGAAATTAATGTTGATAAAATTCTTTCTTCATGTTTTTTTGTTTTGTACAACCTTCAATAGGTGGCCTGTGATGCAAAAATTGCCTACATTGTCAGATTGTCTTACAGTGACTGATAAATGGAGTAGTACTGAGGCCTTAGTGGTTTTCCTCGTTTTGTTTTATTATATTGAATGTTGTCTTCGAAAATGTTTTTTATGTTTATTTTCTTCATTTTCGTTTTAGGTCACTATATTTAAATGCATGGTTAACCACTTTATGTCTCTAATTCTTTTAAACTATTGCAACTGTAATCTCTCGGATGCAGAAAATCTTTAAACTGGTATACATAATCTTTTGATTTTATTCTTCCAGTGTGGGTCTGGACGATCAGTTGCTCCAATCAAAGCTGGTTTTGTTGCTCGTGTTGGCCGTAGGAACACCGGTACCTGAGCCTTTTAGTCTATGTTCTACCTACCTAGCAAAGCATCGGAAGTGTGCCCCATGGAATTTTCTGTTTATTACTTAGATTGTACTTTTTCGTGGTCTCTCTATGAGAAGATTCTATCTATGCGCCAGCAGCTCATTCATCCTTTGACTGAGCTGATAATGCATGAAGTTAGAAGCCCGCAGTTCTCTATTTATTTTCTTAATTGCTTTTCTGTTTTTTGGTGGGGTTTTGATCACATAACGTTGCTATGTGAAAAACAAAGGAATATTATATGGTATTGTAATTTTGCCAAATGATGAATGATCTTATTCGGAGTTCAGTGTTAATCTAGCAAATCTGTGTTACTTTGGTAAGTTTTCCCTTCCAAGACAGTTGAGGCCTCTGATTTAATGATTTTGACCATTTATATTTCGTGGGGCATCCTTCCTATCAAAATTTCATCAGGATTTCTGTTGATTCCAATCTTAACTGAGCTCTGACAAAAGAAAGCTATGGCAATTCCAAGATGCATTCTATGACATAATAATTGTACTAAAATCTTATGTTGTATGTATAAATATGAATTAAGAATAATATGTTATTTAAGCATATACGGTATTTAAAAAAATTGTGTATGTATAATATTTCAATATATAGTGATCTAATCTCAATACCCCCTGCGTCTATTTCTTTGAGATTTTGTCCTTAACTCTCTCTATTGTTTTGTCTCCCAGCCAAGCAAATCAAATGTAAACAAAATTTCTGCATTACTATAATACTGTTAGAGACCAGATCTGTAACTTGAAGTAGAGAAAAAAGAAAGTAGGCAAGAAGAAAAGAATAAAATGCACAACAATTACTTGGTTTGAATTTGTTAAATGAAATTTTACACTCAAGGCAGAGGTTACCTTCTAGTCTTTTCACTGTACCAAAAGAAAGCCAACTAATTGCACTTCTAATGTCTCAATGGCGCACATGATCAGTACAAGGTCTCAGTGACTTTCATAGAGGAGGAGAAGTTCACAGCAACTCTCTCAAAAACAAAGAAGGTTAGAGAAAATCCAGAGCCTTCTCACAAACATTGACTTAGTCAAATTATCAACAGACTTCACTTTGGTTGAGGTTTCCTTTTTGATTTGACCACTTGGAATGATGTCTCTAACAAAATGAAGATTGATATTAATATGTTTAGTCCTCTTAGGGAAAACATTGTTCTTTGAAAAATTGTATTGCATTTGTGAATAACAAAACGCTATAGGAGTTTCATCTTCAAAACCAAGTTCTTTTATGATCCCCTTAAGTCAAATAGCTTATTTAATTGCTTCGATTAATGCCACATATTCAACTTCTATTGTAGAAAAAGCTACTATACGCTACAAGTTACTTTTCCAACTTATAATAGTACCACTAAATGTGAAAACATAACTTGTCAATGTTTTCTTTTTATCTAAATCTGCAACATAATCTGAATCACGAACTCCATTTACAAAACAATCATTAGTATTATTTGCACAATGAATCAAACCCAAATCACATGCACCTTTCAAGTATTTCAAACACCATTTAGTACCATTCCAATGCTATTTGTATGGTTTGCTAATAAATCTACTAACAAGATTAATAACATAAGATATAAGAAGTCTAGTGTCTATCACAGCATACATTATACTGCCAATCATATTAAAGTAAGGTACTCTATTCATAAATTCACCTTCTTCTAAAGATAATTCATCTGCTAAAAATCTCTACTTAAAATGAGCCCCCATAGGTATTTTAACTATTTTAAAATCTAGCATGCTATGTAATTCTATGGGTTTCTTAATAAATCCAATTTGGGAAAGTGTGAGAATAGATTTCTTCTTGTCTTTAGCAAAATCCACTCCTATGCTTCTTTTAGTTGGACCAAAATATTTCATGTCAAATTCAACTTTTAACAATTCTTTCACCTATAAAAATTATTAATATTCTTTGATGCAATTAACATGACATCTGTATAGATGAGCAAGTAGACATAACTATCATTTTCAAGTTTTTTGAAAATAAAAACAATGATCAAAACTATATCTTATGGAAGAATGTTTAACTATAGGTGAAAACCCCTCATAATAATTGATATTGTCTACCTATGAGAACCCCTTGGCTATGACTCTAACTTGAACCTAACTTTTTCAACTTTAGGTATCCCAATTTTTTTTTTTAAGCCCTTTACAACCAATTACCTTATGATTTTAGGTCTATCCACAAGAGACCATGTCTTTTTTTTTTTTTTTTTTTTTTTTTTGAATATATTTCTTCCTCCATGCCTTATATGAACCTAATCCTATTCTGACATGCTTGCTTGTAGCTAGATGATTCCTCGAGTTTAATAGCATCATCAATATGGAAAACATAAGAAATTAAATCAGCTTGAGCAAGAAGGCCTTATATTCCTCATAGTTCTATCCTTAGAAGATAATGGGGAAGACTTGTCATTCTAACTATTCTCAAGGAAAAATGTGTTGTTTCCTCATGATCGTCACTATCATTATGCTTTGGAGCATGCTCTTGCTTTAAATTTTGCTATGATGTCTTATCCAACATTTGATTATGGTCTTGATCAGAAAACACTGGTTTCTCCACCTCAATTTGTACCTATCTAGTATTTTGTGTATCCTTATTAGCCTTCATAAGATCTTTGTAAAATGTTAAGTCATTGAAAATAACATCTCCACTAATAAAAATTTCATTTCACTTATTAACCAGACTTTATATCCTTTTGCACATGTTAGATATCTAAAAGAATTGCCTTAAGGGTTCTAGGATTTAGTTTACCTCGTTTAGTATGTTTATATGCCAACAACCAAAAGGCCTTAAATGGTTTAGATTTGGTGGTTTATTTGTCCAAGTTTCCAAGAGTGTCTTAAAGTTTAGGGCAAAGGACGAAGGACTATTTATTAAATAACAAGTAATTCCTAAAACATTTTACTTAGACAAGAATCTCTAACATGCATCTCACTTTATTTAGGATGATCATATTCATTCTCTCTACAAGCCATTTTATTGAGGCATGTCAACCCATGTTCTATGTCTAACAATCCCATATTGATTGCAAAAATCAGAAAAAAAAAATTGATTACAAAATTCTAAACCATTGTCAATTCTTAAATTTTTTTAATTTTCCTGTCTGTTTGATTTTGAACTTGAGTCTTCCATTCTTTAAAACAATCAAGGCCCTAATCCTTTTGCTTTAAAAAATAAACCTAGACTTTTCTAGAATAATTATCAACAAATGTAAACAAAATAATGAGAGACGTTTTGATCTACTAATAGTAGTTGCACCTAGAACACAATTTTCACATAAATTTAATGAATTAGGGTTCAAGATGCCCTACATTGCTAATGTGAAATAACCTTTTAGGCCAAAGGTTGGTTTCATCAAATTTATCATAATATATGGTCATTGAATCCTCTACAACTATACCTTATAAAAAAATATATAAACCATGTAACGACTTCCCTTTCATTGCAACCATATATAGTCCCAACCATTACCTTGAGAATTCCCAGTTTCTGATTTATAAGCGTATCCACTAGAATCTATAGCATGCTTAAGAAATCAGATTTTGTAATACCTAATTGAGGTTGTTTTGAAAATTACGTTTAAGTTAAATTATAAAAGAAAATAAGGGTTGATTAGTTGTTCTAATAGTTGGAATGCTCGTTTAATATTGGATAGATGAATGACTCAAGTAACGACTGTACATAAGCAATTAAGGGAGAAATGTTTGTTCTACCAGTTATTTGGTCAAATATATTTTCTATAAAATAAGACTTTTATTTGATGGATTAATATAGTTTTACAATATCCCATGATTTCACCCAAACCCCAGCCGCTCTCTATATTCATAATAACCCTCAAGGAGTCATCAGTAGAGGATATCAAAGCCAACAAGCGGTTGATTTTACATCAAATTAGAGGTATGCATGCAAGAGATAACTTTCATTCTTGTGCACAAAAATGTCTCTATTTTTTTTTTTTCTTTTTTACCTTTACATAATCAATGGAAAGATTCATTTATAATCAACTACGTTTGATGAATCATTGAATACAACTATTGACCATGCCACATTCTTTGCCAACCAAAAGCTCCAAACAAGACTTCGATGATAGTCACAAGTTCTTGATGTTTAAAATTGTCTTAAATTATTGGATTCCTAATAAATTTGTTAATTTTTATGTTTTTTTTAATCACAGTTTAGGTTAATTTCAACATTTAAATTAGTGCATGTTGTGGTAATTAGTTGAACTTCAGGATATGTTTATAGAATGGTTTTCAAATGATGTAGTCCTTGAAGTTAGAATATGATTATCTTCTCTTCTCTTTTATTTTATTTTTTAATTTTATAAGTTTTAAAAATCCATTAGCTTGTGGGTGTGTGTTGAAGCTAAGGCTGTTCAAAACTAATTAATCGAACCATTCTTTATGGTTTTTTTAACCAAATAAAAATTTGGTTTAACTAAACTATATTCAGGCCATTTTGGGCTAACCTAATTTTGAATTTATAATTCCCACAGGTGTGTCAACAAGGAGAATTCTGTCTTTTTTATTTGAATTTGAATTAATGATGTTGTGACTTTAGTATAAACTTAATCAACTAAGAAATAGGTAGTTGAACAGTTCCTCTGAAGGGTCTACGCCTATTTAGCAAGTATTAGGTGGACGAATCAAAAAACGTACCATATCTTAAGTAATTTTAGTGGTTAATGCCTATTCCACTAAGACCAACATTTGTTTCAATAATTATCTGATTCAAAACTCTTATTAAAAAAAAAAAAAAAAAAGAAAAGGGAATGTTCTACATGATCCTATCATTTCAATGATGCACCAGGAGCACTTAAACATGATTTTTCATATTTTTAATCATCGAATATTGCATTGGAGAAGGACAATGACTAGAAAAAGAAACGGACATCAAAATTTTTTGTGTGAAACCTAAGTAAGTAGTTTTAAGATTTATGCATTTTGAATGAAGTGGAAAGAATTATTGAATTTTGATTATGAAGTTAAAATCCATGAGATGTTCATGTAAAAGAAAGTGAGCATTCGTGCCCAAAGTAGTGAATGGTCATTGGGTAAGATATGAGAATGAGTAGACATTCCTTAGAAGTAAACAACCACTCCAAAAGATTTCCCATACTTTTCGAGATTTTCCAAGATACTCAAATTTACTAATTTCTTAATTCTATTAATGGAGATATGTCCTAATCTTCTATGCCATAAGAATGAAGATTTTTCAATTATAATACAACTTTTTATACCTACAAACTCTTGTACAGTTGTCGAACTGTATGAAACATTACTCAAAAATTAATTTAAATAGACCATCACACAATATACCATAACCAATAATAATAGAATTCTTTAGCAAACAAATAGAATCCTCAGAAAAGTTAAAAGCATATCCATAAGATACTATTCATGAAACTGATAACAAATTCTTAGAAAAACTAAAAATATAATAGGTTTTGTCTAAAACCAAAATATTTCCAATATTTAAAATTAATTTACAAGATCCTACAGTTTCAAAATGTAATGGCATCTGGTATTCTAATTAGATGTTGCATTCACTTCCCAATGGTTCCTTTTGTTTAACTTGCAAGCTATTTAAAATATGGATTGTAGAATCATAATCAATCTACTAATCATTATGAGAAACACACATATTAGATTCATAACAAATTAAAGATAAGATGTTACCTTTCCTTTTCAGCCAAACTTACCTTTTAGGACAGTTGTTTCTCATATGTCTTTTCTTTTTATAGAAAAAATAATGTAAACCATCCTGCTTGGTAACAGGGGTAGGCACATGCATCTTTGTCTTTCCTTTAAATTTCTTACTAGAAAATTTCTTGCTTATTTTGATTCCCATATGCACTTTAAAACCAAGTTCTTTTATGATTCCCTTAAGTCCTTTAATATGTTTAGTCATTTAATGAAAAACATAGTTCTTTGAAAAATGTATTGCACTTTGTGAATCACAAAATACTATAGGAGTTTCATCTTCAAAACCAAGTTCTTTTACGATTCCCTTAAGTCAAATAGCTTATTTAATTGCTTCGATTAATGCCACATATTCAACTTCTACTGTAGAAAAAGCTTTTATATGCTACAAGTAACTTTTCCAACTTATAATAGTACCATTAAATGTGAAATCATAACCTGTCAATGTTCTCTTTTTATCTAAATTTGTAGCATAATCTGAACCACAAAGTCCTTTCACAAGACAATCGTTAGTATTATTTGCACAATAAATCAAACCCAAATCACATGTACCTTTCAAGTATTTCAAAAACCATTTAGTACCCTTCAAATGCTATTTGTATGGTTTGCTTATAAATCTGCTAACAAGATTAATAGCATAAGATATAACTGGTCTAACGCCTATCATAGCATACATTATACTGCCAATCTCAATTAAGTAAGGTACTCTATTCATAAATTCACTTTCTTCCAAAGATAATTCATTTACTAAATATCTCAGCTTAAAATGAGCCCCCATAGGTATTTTAACTATTTTAAAATCTAGCATACTATGTAATTCTATGAATTTTTTAATAAATCCAATTTGGGAAAGTGTGAGAATAGATTTCTTCTTGTCTTTAGCAAAATCCACTCTTATAATTCTTTTAGTTGGACCAAAATATTTCATGTGAAATTCAACTTTTAACAATTCTTTCAACCTATAAAGATCTTTAATATTCTTTGAAGCAATTAACATGGTTTCTACATAGATGAGCAAGTAGACAACTTGTGACAGTCGCTGTTATATATTAATGTATACCATAAATATAGATTTTTCTTTTTTTCACAACTGAAATATATATTTAATATATAACAGGAGTCCCATTCTAGCTAGTTTAACTGAAAACGTGCTGGCAGAAGTTATAAATTAAATATGTAATAGAATGCTAACACTCATTATACAGTATCATGAAGAAAAACTCATAATTTTAATTCACTAAATATTGAAAACAGACATGATACTATAAACCTATATGCATGAGCAATGTAAGCATGCGAGCTAACATGCTATCTGTTGAAAACTGAATACATATATACATATATATATCAAACTGAAAACTGAAAACTTAGGTAAGAACCCACTCAAGTTGTATCCCACTCTCCAACCATCTCATACTCCAACTCAGCTTCCCAAAATGCTAACCTGTAAGAAAAGAAACTAAAAGGGATGAATGACAAGTCAATCAGTAAGAGTCTTCTTACTCTACCCTTAAACAAGGCTTAAATTCTGACTCTGATCTATACTAGCTAGCTGCTAAATTGGAATGCTACACCAAATTCCCAACTAGCCTAATAGCTTCTTTTGCTCTAGCATATCTTATTCTCTACTTTCATACTTACTTGGATTTTTACATAAAGATATTGCTACATGTTTTCTTTGCTCATCATACTTCTTAATTAATCCCTTTCTAATTACTTCTTTGGGCTTGTTATATACTCTACTTAACTTATCTTTAGTCTTTCTTCATTCTAGTTTTTTTTTTTTTTAATTTCTTTGCTACTTGTCTAGTTTCTAGTCTATCTTGTGACTGATCACACAACTCTAAGCTATCTTTTTTATCTTACTTCTTAACTAAAGACATTTCTAAACACTGTTCTTCCTCTTTAGGTTTCTATGCTAATCTCTTTATAGTACTATTTCTTAACTAGATAGGCTTTTAGTCTAATAGATTCTTCTTGGATTATCCTTAGTTTTTTTTTCCTAAATCTCTATTTCTATTGTTTTACTACTTATCTGATTTCTAGTCTTGTAGACTCTACTTAGTCTATTGCTAGTCTAACTACTTATGTGAAAGACTTAACTTAATTCAGTACTAGTTTTATAAGCATAACCTTTCTAGCTTAGCTTGTTGATTGATTTCTGCTTTATACTTTATCGTAAATATGTATATGGGTATACGTATACAACTCAGTATGAAAGGGATCTAGGTTGATGTCATTAAATGCATAATTCCTTTTTCTAATATTTATTATCCTCTTCTTCTCCTATTTAATATCTGGAACTAAGATACTCTTGACTAAATGTAAGTATTCATCAAAATTCTCATCTCATTATATTATTGATTTTGTTTCTTGCTAAAACTGATTTTGATTATGTTGTGCTTATTCAATAGTAATCATGATTTCTTTTAAATATTAACCAATGCCCATTGTACTTCTACTTGTGTTATACATCGAAAACATACATTTTATTATACTACTACACTACTCATGACTGATCATGAAAATCTATTTAATTTCTCTTCTTGTTATATTATAAAATTTGTTCACACTAAAACTATTTCTAATTATGAGGTACTTGCTTAATAGTACGGATGTTTCCTTTTAAGTCTTTATTGATTTCTTTTTGTTTCCCATGATGTAGCATTAGTAACTTGTCATGAGTTGTCATATACTTATAAATTTTACTATTTGATTTATAGTTACTATGTTTCTCATTGGTTTTTCTGTTTATAATTTATTCTATAAACTTGTTTATTACGTTATGTAACTAGAACTTTATACGTGCTTATATCTCTAGAACTTCATATTTTGACTTTTTATTGCTTATCAATTTGTTAGGTAGATTCTCCTTCAATTTACTATTACTCTTCATAATTTCTCTGTTCTGCTTATTCTCATAGTAATTTGTATGTACATACATCTTTAGCATTATGTATTTTGTCCTTTCTATTACTTATCAGCTTGTTTGAGAAGTTCTACTTTGTTTTATTAGTACTTATCATGAATTATTTGCTCTGCTTATTCTTATGCTATGCATGACATAATATAAAGTATGTTGGAGTCATGTTGAAAATCATGTTTGGTTATGTTGGAAATCCTTTTTGGACCCTTGGGTCTATTTTCTAAAAACATCTTTTAAAAATACTGTTGGAATTCAAAGATTTTAAAATACTAAAAAATTAAGTAGATGTTATATCTAAAATCTCTATGTATCCAAAGATACTTGTTGTACTACATAGACTGATGAATATAAAGATTCAACATTTTGGCTAAGTGGAGTTTATCTGAACTGTAACTGATTAGCTCTTTAATGTTGACATCTGTACTAAGTTTGATACTAAACTGAAATTGAAAATGAAATTAAATCTAAATCTAACATATGACTAGCATATATAAAGGTCTTCCCACATCACGGATGCTGGCGAACTCATGAATTATCAGACATACGTACCTATAGTACCCCCTTATGTTCACCCCTAAAATAATGTCCAGATCATAATCTTTCTATTTAAAACATGTACATAGGAATCACTTGATCCATTTTTAAAAATATTGTTTTGGCATGTCATGTTGTGTAATGCTAATTATACATGATATCTTATTCTTTCTGCCTCTTCTAATTATATTTTATCTAGATGTATATCTATTATAGTTTTGTTTTGCATGTATCTTACTAAAATTACAATTTTTATATCTTATTAAGGTGCTTAATGAATTCCACAAAAGTTGTTTTGTATTCTGATGCAGAGTTACTAACTTTATGTTCTGTTTACTTTGTGTTATTTCTGTGGAACCTATTCATGGTTCTGTTTGTGTCTAATAGTTTTCTAATAGCTACTTAATAACTATTTCTCTTTCTGTTTCTGTATGTTGCTATACTGCCTATGTTACTGTTTCCTTGTTTCTAATTATATTTGCTGATCGAAACTTATCGTTAGATTATATAGTTTTAAGTTGTTGTTGAGTTACTTGTACTTATATAAGATTGAAGGTGTGATTTTGGAAAAATATTTTATTTTACTACTTTCAGTTCATTGTTCTGAAGTTTTTTTATTATAATTTTCTATGTCTCTTTCTTCATTCTACTTATTCTTATTCTTAATATGTTGTTTCTTCTTTTGCTTAACTTAGAATACTTGATATTTTCCCTCATTACTAATATTTTGTTGAATAAGGAGGAAAATCTGTAATTTATCCTAAACGCACGGGTTTGCATGTTCAGATGCATGGGCGTGCATAAAGGTTTATGGGCCACGTGTCAGTTGTGCAACATAACCGTGCTAGCTTCTGAATTTTTCTACTTATTTTTCTTTAATGTTCATGCATGGCCATGACCTTCAGGCACATAGTTGTGACCTTACTAAAACCCAGTCGTGCATACCTTGTATACACGATTATGACTTTGTTGAAATAAGACTGCACAGACGTGTGTCCATTAGACGCACAGACACGCATCTTGCTATGTTTTGACACCCATGGCTGAAACATGAAGAATCATATCTAATCTCAACCTAAATCTTTTCCAAACTTAAATTAAACTTATCCTAACATATACATATGCAAGATATACTGCTACAAACATATTTTTCTCATCAATAACAACCAAATCAATCTAACATGCTTCTAAAATCACATAACACCTCACACAACACATACAGACACTCTAAGCATGCTTCTGCCTTCAAATCTCTCAAATTTAAAGGAAGCAAGTAAATTTGGATTGTGAGTAGGTTCTTGAGGCCAAGCTAAAGATACGTATTACAACTAAAATGTGGAAGTTGGACATACAAAATATTGAATACATGATGGTAAATAGTGGGTAAACTAGAAGTAGATGTTAAACAAACAAATTATTAATTTTGTCTATATACCTCCAAATGGAAGGAATAGACATTGCAAAAGCAATATTTGATTGTTTCAACAATTAGGAATAAAAAGCAAGGTAAATTTGACAATAAAATCTGTTTCCACTGAATTTGAAATTTAAATTACAAAACAAGTTAATTATATTTATTCCACAAAACCATAATTTACATGAGTGATGCGTGGATAAGTGCACAATATCACCATAGACAATGCCAATACCAACAAAAATTACATTTTAACAATGAATAATGATTCTTATGTATAGATGATGTTTGTCTGTGAGGAAAAATTATTCCATGTTTAGTACACAATGCACATAGTCAATCTCCTATTTTATATAGGCGAGTTGAGGCAACATGATTTTATGGATGTTACAAAGCCATGTGGTTTTAAAGAAAGGAAACTTATCTTGGATTGCCCCACTAGGTGAAACAACACATTCAATAAGTTTATTGTGGCACTTATATTTAAGAAATGTTACCTTGTTACAACTGCATTGATGACAATTATATGAATTATTGCTCGTTGAGGATAAATGGGATAAAGTGGTTGTAATTTGTGAATTTATAAGATTATCAATAGCGTGACCAAAGTTCTATCAAGATCAGAATACCCAATATCTAATTTGTACTTCATAAAGATTTATAGGATTAAAGAGATCTTAAAAGTACGGAAATGTGATCCTGATATGAATATGTCCATAATAGATGCCATGATGGTATAGTAGTTCAAGTTCAATCCAATCATTGTCAATAACTTTAACTTGTTATTAATTTCATTGGATGACAAATTAAATTATTTAATCATATCATTTAATTCCTTAAGAATGGTAGTGAAATTGAGATAACATTACCAAAGGCTTAAGTTTCATATAAACTTCTTTAGGACACATGTACAAACATTCAACTATCATTATATAATCAAATAATTTTGAATTAAAGATAAAATAACATCTAATTATATGATGATACATTAACATCTGTATGCATGTTTATACTCATTATTAACGCATGTAGTATTATTACTCTTTTAATTATACAAAGTAAATTGTTGCATACTAGCAACTTGAATTATGTAAGAAGTTAATCTCATAACACACCTCTAATCCTATATACGGGTGCAATGGTAAAATGCCCGTTATATAAACCACATAATTCAATGGATAAACTTTCATTGCATTGGGCAAACTCATTATGTAAATTTGTATCTAGCTATTAACATTGCTTAGGCTACTTGTTTTAACTTAGCTTGGGCCGCTTTTGGGTTGCATTTTGCCTTCTTCTTAGATTGGGCCGTTTGTTTCACTTAGTTTGGGCTACTCCTTTGGGGTTGGTTTTAAATCATTTCTAGTTTTAACTTAAGAGTTGTTGTGTATAATGACTTGTAAATAGTTGGTGAAAACCCAACTAGTTAGATTTTTTTCGTTTCGTGGCTTCTTTCCAGTCTATTGATCTCTTTGGAAACAAGGTAAACACTCAAGAGGGGTGGATAGAGCCGCCTTTTATTAGTAATTTGCGGGTGTTTTATTGTGTTTAATTTGTTTCAGGCCTACCCGTTTTTCTTTTTTATAAATTTGTTTAATTACCAAAAAAAAGACTTTCATTACGTTTAGGTAAATGTGACATGAATAGTAATGATACGGGGTAAAAGTAGGCACGACTTATCGGAAGAATGAGTATGACTTATTGTTAACATACCACTTGCGAAGACAGGTGTCAAATGTGTGACCACCAATGTTTGTATATAAAGTTTGTATTAAAGTGTGTCACAAAATAGAGAACAAAAATAATTTCTTCCCCATTTTGTAATCATTTTCATTTACAGTGAATTGAATTTTTTTTTTTTTCCTAAATGATCCATCTGTAATTTTTTTCCTATATTAGATTTTTAATTTGAATGCTTATATTTTTAGAATGAGTATTTACACATTTTTGTTATTTGTTTTGTTTGGGATTGGTGACATAAAATGTATTTAGATAGAGATGGACTTAACCTAAAATGTATTTCCTTTTGCTTTCTTCCTCTTCCAAATCTAAAACCCTTTCACTCTCTCCTCACTGATTTAAATACGCACACTTTTCTATCAGTTCAGTTCAATTAAATTAATCGGTGATTTCTCAAGAATGGAATCAAATGGGAATTCGCTGCCGCCGTTTCTGAGCAAAATCTACGACTTGGTGGAAGATTCAACCACAAACGACATCGTTTCCTGGAGTAGTAATAATAACAGTTTTATCGTCTGGAAAGTGGCCGAGTTTTCGAGGGACCTCTTGCCCAAGTATTTCAAGCACAGTAACTTCTCCAGCTTCGTCCGCCAGCTTAATACTTATGTGAGTAGGGCATCTCGTTTTTTTTTTTTTTTTTGTTTATTTGACTGTGTTGGCAGATTCTTTGAATTGTCTTTGGGAATGAAATTTTGTTTGGGTTGAATTAAGATTCATGCTAAATGATGGATGGTTTATAAATTGTGATTAAAGAGGCTTTTTTTTTTTTTTTTAAGAGGCGATCTTTTTTATCGTTATAGGTGATCTTAAGGACAAAATTGTGAGTTTTTCCAAAGTTATTTGTTTCTGTTCATCAATTATGCAGCTAGATTATTAAGTATAGAATACCACTCAAGTTTCAGTTTGTATTTCAGTTGCCCTTAGTGATACATATAAAAAATTGGTTAGTTTGGATGTTGCCGAAGTAATGCCCCTTAGTATTTCTGAATATCATATATTATTATTCTACTTTTCCTTGTAATCATATCTCTTTTTGTGTCCATGGATTTCATTAAGTCAATACTAGGAAAATTGTATTCTGAATCTCATAGTATTCTGAATTCTTACACATTATTTGATTCTTTTTGTCTATCTCTTCCCTTCTGAGCTGTTGTTGTGTGTGGATATTTTTGTGCTTGACGCAGGACGTTTCTATCATTGAAATTAGAGTTTGATGTGGTAATTATACAGAATGATTCTAATTTTGGAATAATTTGAAAACTATGGTTTTTTTTATTTTGATCTGTGAACACATATATCCTTAGGATTTGTTAGATTTCGAATACTTGAATTTGAAATATTTACTTGTAAAAAGAATAATGGATAGCGATAGTAACAACAGGTGTTTCTTACAACATGAATTTTGAATTTTGGCAAGGAAAAGATCAGGGAAGAAAAGGTATATGAAGAAATCACTCTCTAAGAGTCTCAATGTGCTAAATCTTTCTTTGGAAATATTAATAGGATTATGTCTTTCTCATTCAATTATTACTAGAACTCCTACAGTTTACGAGAATAAGGAATTTACATGAGAAAATGTTTACATTAATCTATTTAAAACCAAACTAAATTCCTATGTAATTAACAGACTCTGTAATAAGGATTCATATAGGTCTGAATTTATAACTTTCTTCAAACAAGATGAGCAATTTAGAGAGATTCTGAAAGCTACTAAGGACACTTTGTTTTAGACTAAAAAAGGTCTTCAATGTTGTAAGATTCATGGCTTTTGCTCCAGGATTTTATGGAGGATATTATTCTCTATTGGATAAGGCTCTTGTCAACGTCATTTTAATCAAATAATTTTGATGTGAATTATTGCTTGTTTCTTCTCATAATTTTGATGACTGTTTGTTACGCATACTATCTACTTTCAAGTCTTCTTTTGTTTATTTAATTCTCATTTGACATGCTGTTTCTTGTTTTGTTTTATTTTTATTTGTGCTTTTCAGACATGCAAGTGTTTTGTTTTATTGTTTGGTTAATTTAATTTTTGTTTTGTTTTGTTTTGCACCAATCTTTGAACAAGTTTTACTGCCCACTCTGATATGGAAAAAGATGATTGATAATAAAAGATTGTTTGTTGCTTTTCTATTGTCACTTACCAAAAAGAAAAAAAACTAAAATTGTGGAAACACATTCAGTTTTGACTAGTTTTGTGAATTGATTTGGAGATGAGTTTGTGCTTGCATTGTCTTATTATATCACATGAAGGACACAGGAGATTGCATTACAAAATATTGCACCTTATATTAGATATTTTATGCTTACTAAGAAACAGTCACAAAACCTGCAGGCACATTAGCACTTTCCCTCACATGATCTTGCGAAGCTTGGGTTGCTTGAAAGGGATCCGTCTTTTCATACTTTCTCTTGCTGTGTACATCTGAAAATGCTCGTCAATTGACGAATATTAGCTGTTCATTCATCTAACATTATTCAGACAGCTGCAAAGCTTGCATATTTGAGTTTTAGTGTTGCCAATAGCAAGGTAATAATTGTCAAGGGCTAAATGATGAGATAGGAACTTCTGACCTTTTTTCTCTTCCACTGTTTTTTTGTTTCATTTGCTTGAAATGTACTTGAGTCACCATGGTGTTTGTTATCTAGAGGTTTAGACATATGCTTGCGATTTAGACTCTAGTTGGTTCAAGGTATATGTTGAGGTTTAACCACAATGCAAACTGAATAAACGGAAAAGAGTAGTGAATCATTATTATTATTATTATTATTATGTTTTTTTTGGGTGATTATTATTTTTAACTTCATTATTGACTATATAAGCCTTTTTTAAATCTTTTTTCATGATTTGGTTAATTAGGGTTTTAAGAAGGTTGACCCAGATAGGTATGAATTTGCAAATGAAGGCTTTTTAAGAGGCCAGAAGCATCTCTTAAAGAATATTAGTCGCCGAAAATCAGCTCAAGGTCATGGTCAACAACCAGCTCAATTTCAGAGCTCCACAGTTGGAGCATGTGTTGAAGTAGGGAAATATGGGCTTGAGGAAGAGGTTGAAATCCTTAAGCGGGACAAGAATGTTCTCATGCAGGAACTTGTTAGGTTGAGGCAGCAGCAGCAATCCACAGATCGTCAATTGCAAACTGTGGGGCAGCGCGTACAGCTGATGGAGCAGCGTCAGCAACAAATGATGTCTTTTCTCGCAAAGGCTATGAACAATCCAAGCTTCTTAAGCCAGCTTGTACAACAGCAGAATGACAGCAACAGGCGCATTTCTGGTGGCAACAAAAAAAGGAGGCTGCCTAGACAGGATGAAGAAGATGTGGCTAGTGCATATAATGCTCCTAATGGACAAATTATCAAGTTCCAACCTTCAATGAATGAGGCTGCTAAAGCCATGCTGCACCAGATCTCAAAGATGAATGCATCTTCTAGGCATGAACCATCCATGAGTGAGCTTGGGTCTCTCCTGATTGATAATGTTTCTTCTGCTAATGCTTTGGACAGTAGGAGCTCCTCGACTCAAATTTCAGGGGTGACACTTGCTGAGGTTCCACCCACTTCTGGGCAGTCTTATATGTCAGCTGAGTCAAGCTTTCCTGTCAATTGCCCATCTTCTGCCATGTCTGAGATACAAGGTCCCCTTTGTGTGGAAACAGACCATGTCAAGGTGGATAAAATTCGAGAAATGAAGGTGCATAGTGATACCGAAGACACAACTTTGCCTAACTCTCAATTACCAGGAATTGTGCCAGAAAGTACTATTGGAATCCCTGATGTGAATTTTGTATTGTGCGGAAATGGGAGTGCAGAAAATATGGATCCAATTGCGGGAGTTTTGGATGGTTCAATACCTGTAGAAGCTGGTATCTTTTCCCCTGATCAAGATGAAGAAATTTTTCCAGATGGGATCTCTAAGCTTCCAGGGATTGATGATGTCTTTTGGGAACAATTTCTTACAGCCAGCCCATTAATGGGAGACACAGATGAGATTAATTCTAGCTCATTGAAAACCGGTGTGACCAATGAGCAGGAACAACAGTTGGAGCAGGAGAATGGATGGGATAAGATTCAGCATATGAATCATCTTACTAAGCAGATGGGTCTCCTTGTATCTGAGGATGGAAAGCTTTGATGTTCCATAATGTATATATATGAGCTTCAAGCTGTTCTGAGGTAAATGTTCATCTCATCTCTACAATAATAAAGTTTGATGACAACCTTGGCCCCACCTCTAACTATACCACCATCAGAAAATAATTAGAGTTCCGCTACAGGCTAGTTAAGAGTTTCTAAATTTCTCTTTTACTCGGTCACTTGCTTGGTGCCCCTCATTGTGGGTAAGTTGTCCCTAATTGCTACGACTACTTTATATGTTGCCCACCTTTGCATAAGTTGTATAACTGTTGACTCCCTGTACTACATAACACAAATAAAATTATCTGCACAAAAATATTTTCCTTAATTGTTCCAAACAAATTATGAGCCACTGAATGAGAAGCATATTTGATTTCTTTTTCTTTTTGATATAGGTATAATGCAATGTCTATATTAGTATCCCTGGCTTATATAGGATAGTTTTTTATGCCCTGTTATTAATGTTGACATACATTGTGCTGAATTCTAAGCCCTGCCCTGTTATGGATTTGTTATCAATAATATAATTAGCTGAGTTATGTTTTTTGGGCTCCAATTTTGTATGTTTCTCTTGTTTTTGCAGAAGTTGATGTAGTCCTGTGAGCATAAAGAGCTTTTATCAAAAGAGAGATGTCCCTTGAAGTTTATGAAACACCTTTTTGCCCTTACTATATGTTCTTCATAAGTTTCTTTGTTGCTTACCAAAAAAAAAGAAGTTTCTTTGTGAATCCTGGTCTTGGAACACTTAAATAACATATGCATATAATATATAATGGGGTTTACATGCATTGTCATCCGCTATATATATATATCATGAGGATGGTTGTAGATGGAACTGGGGATAAACATTATTGCTTAACCATAGCTGTGGCAGAGAAAACCATGGTGTTACAGAAATTAAAATCTCGATTATGAGGGAAGGAATCAGTATCATACTTTGTTTCAATCAAAAAAATATCAATCATCCAATCACATAGTGACATTTTCTTGAGTAGTCAAATTAATATTTATTGTTAATGCACATAATGTTATTATATTCTTTTTGCATCCATTCATCAATGAACTGTGATAGAAAATATGAAGTGGCATATGGCTTCCTTTTAATAACACTTAGTTGACATGCATTAAACTTCGAACTTTGCACATACTCATTGATCTTATGAGCATAGGGATTGATAAGGCTGATAATGTTATTGGTAAAGTTTGATAGTGGTCTAAGGTAGTTGTGGTAAGGGTTCATGAAGGTTGATTTATTAGATGGTGGAAAGTGGGAATCACTAAGCAAATATTTTATCCCAGAAAGGCTGTTTATTTTATAAGATAAAAGTTTTTTTTAGAGAATGAAAAATTAGGAATCATTTCTTTGGAGCTTGAGGATGTAGGGATGAGTTCATCTTTTGTAATATTATGAGTGACAATTCATATTATATCTTTAATTAGAGCAGGGAACGTGCTGGTGCAATGATTTGGTTTAAAAACACTGTAATGGGGATTTGGGCATCATTTGAACTAAAACTTCACCATGTTTACTTGTGTTTATGTACATTAACTAGCTTAGAGGCCATCTGATATGAATACATCCAAATGCCTTGAATCACACGGGAGGCCTTAAGAAGGCTGCTGGGGAAACAGCAAGGAAGATATGCTTTGAATCAACTGTTATCGAAACTTATGTGACGACGATTATGATGACAATAAGCAAAATGATCCCAAAAATCACAAGCAGCAAGCAACTCTGCATGAAAAAAGATATTTTATAAATTTCATCTTCCAATAACATAATGAGAAGGAAAGAAAAACAGAAATAAGAAGTAGTTGAAAAACATCTAACATAACACTTCCACTATCATTAAAAAGAAAAAGGATTAAAGTTGACAAGTAGAATCTACTTTTGACATCTGAATCAAGAATACAAAGAGGCAAAATGGAATGGTTTGCATTAACATAATCATAACTGAAAAATGAAACTTTCAATTATCATGGTAGGTTAAGAACAATTTTTAACAAAACTATCCAGGCAAACTGGATTACTTAAATATAGATTTAGTGTGAATGTTGAAATTCACCATGGAGCTTAAGTGTTTAACAAAATAATAAACATGCATATATTTGTCCTTCTCAATTACTAACCAAAAGATTGTTCTGATTCCATTTTGTTATAAGACCAAGAAATATCCTTCCCCTTTTTCTTTACTCACAAATAAGATCATTATAACCTTTAAAGAAAAACCTGGCAAAATTCTAGGAATCATCACATTACTTATACCTATAAATGAAAATTAAAAATTGATATACCAATCATAGTTTACCAGAGATGAATTAGACTTTTGAGTCTTGGATGCCTTCACAAGTTGAGAGGCTCCTTGCACAGTTGCGGACTGAGAGCTCTCAATATTAGAACTAATGTCATCTGAAAAGTTACACATGTTTACATTGGATTAAGAGAGTTGACAAATTTTTTTTTCATGAACTCACAGATTTAAATAAAACAACATGGAGGAGACAAAACTCACCGATCATGACTCCTTGCTCATGGACAAGCATGGCTAAATCTTTGAAAATTTCATTTACCTCACCAATCTGTTCCTGAATCTCTTTGATCCCTTGCTCTCTCTCTTCAATAATGGCTTCATTGAATGCAATCTCATTGTCCAGTAGTACAAATTCTTGTCTGTACAAAGAATATGAGGCAAAAGGGATGTACTGTGAAATTATATTCCTTTTCATCATTATCAAATGCAGTCAAACAACAAAGTTAGTTTGTATGCAGATTATATTGATGGATTGAATAGAACTGATAATCAACTTCCTTATTAAGGAGATGCTTCCTTAATGCAAACAATTTTAAGCAGCTAAATGCAGAAAATTAATGGAGAAAAGAAGGCATTTGGGACAAATAAACAGTGCCCTAATCCCACAAGTTCTGCTATAACAATAAAAAGGACACGATTTAAACAAGGATCCTCATATAAAGCTCATAGTTGGACCAGTGATCCCAAGCAGCATTTGAGATTTCTTCAGACTGGGAAAACGATATCAAACATTTTTGGCATCAGTTGCTTTGTCTAGGAAGGAAACATCTAAATGAGGTAAACAAAAGCAGTCAATTTGACCATATAATGATCCAGAGTCCCTCAATAATAACTGTTATATACAAAATGGTAGCTTATTCTGTGAGTAAATAGACCCAAGGAACCCCTCACAAGCAATCCAACAATTGAATATCATAGGGTAATAACCAAGCAAAAGTCAAGTTAACTTATAAAAGTTTCATTTTTCGACATCTTGGCAAAAGAAGCAAGAGATCATAAAAGCCACCAGCTCAGCCAGCACATTGGGAAAATTACATTCATACACCTCTATTCAGGTAATGACATTTTCAGGATTCAAAAGTTTAAGAGGAGACAGTATAATGTCTATACACACAAGCCATAAGAATCCATAATTTCTTCAGAGCAATACTCTGGAAATACCTTTGTAAATGTAATATTGTAATAAAAAAAATACTAAGTGAACTTTCTTACCTTTTAGATTCAAGGAGAAGTACTTGCTGTTCTGAGTTACTTGATGAAGTTATCTCTGGCTCATGGGCAGTGTAGCTGCATTTATGGAAATAAAATAAAGTAAAACACACAATAATCATGGAATATATGATCAACCAATTCTTCATACATTTATTGCACAAAGTTCCAGCACTGATGCTTTTATCTAAGTCAGACTCAGTGCAATGTGCTATTATCCAGCATAAATTTGGATCAAATGGGTATGATCACTAATGTCTAAGGGTTAGTAAGCCACAGAGCACTGCCAAATATGTAAACAATTTTAAGACAATATAAGTTTGGTGTTGGTGGTACTAGTACTGTGGTTATACTTGGATCTTTACTGAGTTTTAGAATGCAGTATGCAAGTCAAATTAAAGAAATAAAAGAGAATAAACAACTCTCGCTAATTTTAGCACAAAGTCTTAAACTGGTGCCACATGTGGTAACTGTAATTGAGCCAATGATCAGATACTGCATTGAGCTGATTCAGATGCTGAAGCAAAACTTTCATAGCAATTGCCATGAAAAACTTAACGTCCTCACGTAACATTAAAGGAACTTCAAAAGAGAAAGAGAATTGCAACATTCAAAGCAACTATTAGTAAGCAGGCATGGGTAGCTAAGTTCTGCTAATTTAATTTCACTATAAATTATAGCCAAAACAAATAATATGGCCACAGAATCCAATTTTTTCCCTTTACATAAAAGAGTAACTGAAGAGAAGCAATAGTTTATACTCTTAATTGTCTTTAAAAAAGAAAAATTCATTAAATCCTAGCCCATCAATGTTATTTATTTAAATTTCAAACATGATGACAGTTTTCCAAGACCTAACTCTTATTTGGCTAGTTTTCATCATCTAAACTGTTAGATCACTCCTATTACTTTTAAAAACTTTATTTGCTCCTCTTAATATAACTCACCTATGTCAAAAATTGGTGAGAGCACTCCAGAAATTCAAACTTAAATAGTCAAAGTCACTTACTAGGACAGATAAATAATTAAAATGACCTATAAATTACCTGGATGGGAGAACTTCTTTCGAAACAACAGGCGTATATGTAGTTTCCCTCTCAGCTGCAAGCCTCTGAGCCTTCTGAAATTCTTTAAGGACTGATTGAAAATCTTTTGCAAGCTTAGCGTCAGCAATCTTCTTAATGGGCTGCAATTCAACGAGAATTTCAGTACTTGAGACATAAATTGCATCTTACCACATTACAATAACTAGATAAATCAATGAGAAGGTGATTCTATTTCACTATTTTCCCAAGAGATGAGAGGAAAAGTTTCAAAACCAATAAAAAGAGCGGGAAAAGGAGAAAGAAAAAGCAGAAACAAGAAAGAAAAGAGAAAAAAAAAAAGAAGCTATACTGATGATGATTAAATTGGAACTTGGAAATACTTTATGGGTTTTTTAAAAGAAAAATGGTGGGAGGTTCAGCCATTTCTGAAGGTTGATGAGAAAGGAGAGCTCTACATAAGGCACTAACATCATAATATGATTTTATTAGTAAACAATATATTTACAGGTCGAGATCATTAACAGTTATATCAGTCAGACTCCTATCAACAGAAGCTGAAGCCTCTTTTTTTTTTTTTTGGCTCTAGATAAGTAGCAAGAATGAGACACCATCGCAGTTTTCAGACTTACTCTCCAGTTTATCTGCAGACAAGGGCAGCAGTGGTACTGCCATGGTTTATTTTAAACACTCTAGGTTATTTTATGACAACACAGTATTTACCCGCTCACATCCATTCTCTAACAACATTTCTCCAATTGTTCACACACACACACACACACACACACACACACACACACACACACATATATATAAAAGACTGCATCTTCACTTACACTGACTTCCACGTTGTGATCAGCTTCACTAGCTTGCTTAAGTTTATTGGAAGTGTCTTTTACCAATTGCCCAATATGTAGCCTCGTCTTGTGCCTGCAACCGAACCCAGTGAAATTTGAAGTCTAAAGATGAACAAATAATGCACAATTTTCTGTCTACAGTACCTCACAAATAAAGGAAATGAAAATTTCTGTCCACGCAATGCATTAAAAAAAATAGCCAATCCATGTACTTACGGAATTAAAATAAACATAAATCCAAAACGTGAAATTAAATATTAAATTTCTAAAAAAAAAAAAAAAAAAACTCGAATTTACTTCCTAATAAAAGAATTCAACTAAAAAAAAACGGCACCCTAGTTGAAAAAAAAACCAAAATTCTTTTCTAAGTAGAAACAAAAAAAAAAAAAAAAACCCAGAAGAGAAACCGGGAAGAAAAGCAAATTAAAGTGAAAAAAACTGACAATTTATCTCGCAGTTCGAGGGTATCTTTGGGGGTTCCCAGTGAATTAACGAGGCGATAGAAGGATGAAACGGCAGTATTGATTCGGAAAATTGCAGCAGCGACGGCATGCGAAGGGTCTTGGAGTTGTTGTTGCTGCTGTTTTTGCTTTGAATTGAAGAGGTGTTGCCGGGGTACACCGCCGGCTTCAAGATCCTGGAAACTCATTGGTTAAATTTGGGGATTGAATCGAAACAGAAGAGACAGGTTTGAATTGGAGCTGCTGGAAACGCGTCAAGTAAACAATAAATGGAGATATAACAATAAAATTAGTTGAAGAAGGCGGCAAGTCAAGTCATGTTAGCGAGAAAAGAAGTTTCCTTTCTGGTCCCACAAGCGTGTTTCGGGCCTTGGAACTTCCTCGTCACACTCCGTTTCGCCTGATGTGGCATTTGGACAAATACTTTCAAGGCCGACGGATTTACAGCCACGCAACGTTTAGCTAAAACGTCAATTTCTTAAAAACTTAATTTTATTTAAAAAGAGACATTTTATCTTCTTGAATAAAACATTTTAAAAAATAATAAATAATAGAATAAATTTTAAAAAAATAATTAAAATATCAAAATAATTAAAATATTAAAATTTATAAAAAATAAAAATTAAATCAGACGGCCGTTTCAGACCATTTGATTTAATTTTCGGTGGTCGCTGTTTTGAATTTTTTATAAATTTGATATTTTTAAATTTTTTTATAAATTTAACATTTTTAAATTTTTTTTGTTATTCTAAAATTTTTTATATATTTTTATATTTTTATTATTTTTCATATTTTAATATTATTAATATTAAAAATTAATAAATTAATTTGAAATTTTGATAATATAAAAAAATCTTAACATATTATTGATCTGAAGAATATTTTAAAAATGTAAAAAAATAATTTAATATAAGAGATGATAGTTTATTCATACACAACACTTACACTTTTATTATTATTATTAATTAAACAAAATAATTATTTATATATATATATATTAAATTACTTAATATAATAATAATATATATCGAAGAATTTTCTAAGTAATACATCTTTGTGGTAATTTTTTGTTTTTTCAAATAAAAAATTTATCCAAATCAAACACATTCTTAAGCTTATTAAAAATAACCATATTATTAAGGGGTAAACAAGATTAGTAAAAAACTTAAACAATTAGACTAAGTACATTTAAATTAAGTACAATTTTGCCTTCACATACCAACAACGTTGTTACATTCTCCACTCCTAATTACTATTTTTACTATCTCATGATCTCGTTTTCAAAATCTCGTACAAAAAATATGAATTCAAACAATAAAGATTGTTAAATTTAAGTACTAAGATCAATATGTATTTATTTTTTATTTATAAGTTGATGTGTTGTTGTATTTTATGAGAAAATGGCAATGCTGAAGGATTTTCTTGAGTTTAATGTATTCTTTACATGATGATGCACCATCTCAGTGCAACGCAGCTCAATCACTCGAAGACGATGCGGTCATATGTCATACGTAACACTCAAAGACTATGCAATCATATAACAATTATGTGATTAGGGTGAACTCATATCAACTCAAATAGTTGTCCACCCTATTAAGTCACCTCCTTTGAGGTTCTCTTATAGATTTGCAAAAGAAATATTAAATGCGTCAATACACGACTCTATCTAAATGATGTTGTGATATATTCTCTTTAGAAGTACTACCCTTTGAAGAGAGAATACAGTACCCGAAAATAGACATCACACCATAAGCATTTGTGCAAAACAATGGAATTTAAAAAAACAACTCATACATCGATATTTAGAAGAGAAAGAAAACATATTTTATAAACCTCATTGTTTAAAACTCAATTAAAAATACATTATCCAAAAAGAAAAATGTACATAAAGTTTGTAAAACACAAATTGGAAATAAAACGTAAGTATGAACCATAATAAATCCAAACCACCCAAGTCCTCAACACTGGTCTAACTATGACAACATTAGCATCTTCCTCTCAGTTCATTGACCTTGAGCTCCTACAATATAAAGGTAAAAAGAATAAGTAAAAACACTTAGTTAGGATTGGATTCAAATAAGACATGTTTGGATATATTCTAAGTTTAGTTCCAACAAACTCAAAACGAACTATTTAAATCCGAATTTAAACATAAACCTAAATTATAGTATTAAAAATTGTTTAACATAAACTTGTATATGAATTATACGTGTTGAATTTAAATATGAACTTAAACTCAAACTGAAAATTTTAATTATAATTATTTGATAAATTATAAATATGTTTGTGTATCTAATAAGTTATAATAATTATGTTTGTCTTTCAATAAATCATAATAAATATGTTTATGTTTTTAATAAATCATAATAAATAAATAAATTTTACTATAACAATAAACTGAATATGAACAGAACGAGAACCAAACTCTTTAATCCAAACTTCACCATATAAAAGTTTGGTGAACACGAATCAAATTTATCAACGAATGAATCGAATATAAACATTTATTTATTCACATTCAGTTCAGTTCAAATCCAACCTTATACACAATAAGTATAATTAACTATCGCTTGTCTTAACCATTTTTCACTTAGCTCATTATTAATCCTTTACTGATGGCTTATTCCCTTGATTACATCGTCAACTTAACTCATGATGACTAAACAACTCTAAAATTTTTAAGAATTATAGTTTATTCTAAATATACGATTATAGGTGATCGACACCCTTATTTATATTTGTACTAGTAAATTTTTTTATTATTTTTATTAAAATTAATATAAATTATGGTTCCAAAAATTATTGAATAAAAATTTTGGAGGTAAAATGGTATTTACTTGAGGTTGTTTTTTCAATAATTTTATAAAAAAAAAATTATAAAATTTATTAATAAATTTAATATATGGGTATCTTTCTTCTAAATTGTCTAGGCCCAATCCATTTATAAGATCATATTAAAACATTATGTAGATGTTAAATGTCATAGACTAATTGGTCTGACTGTCTCCGCCAAAAATATATTGTCGCGAGCAGATAAGATACTCAGATTTGAGCATCTCATGAACTATGTGTCATTTTTTTAACTATCTACTTTGAATTTTTGCCATTGATACTGATGACTTTTTTTTTAAATTTTAAAATATATGATTTTTTTTTATATTTTTATAATTTATTTTATTATTATTTTAATATTTTAGTATTATCCGCGAGTGTTTGAATATTAAAAGATTGATGAATGAAATTTTATCTTTTCCGAAAACCTCCTTGAGTGGGATTAAGTCCTTTGACCTTTACTAAACCAAGGATGCAATTATTTTTGTATAAATTCATTCCCAATTGGTTATTTTAATTGATATATGGTTTTTTAATGCTTTCCATATAAACATAGGATCTATGTATTAAAAGTATTAAATTAATTAATAAAATATTATCAATAATACATTTCTAATTCTTATCTTTAAATTTTAGACTTCAAAACAAAAACTTACCCATCTGGTTTAAAATAATTCATCCTCAGCATCTTTCTATAACTTTTGAATTTTAACCAACAAAATTTGTTAGTCCCATAAGTTAACAAATTGTAGATCTAACCCACTCTTTGATGGGGATGTTCTCAAAATTTTAATCTCCCAATTAAATGTCAACCATTATTTGCCTAATAATTTTGAATATAATAAAGGATAATTTATGAGATTTTTAAATGTAATTTTTTAAAAATTATTAAGTTTAAATATAATATTTCGAATTCAAGTTTGCGTTAGAAACCTTCCGATGCAATAAGTTTAAACTCGAAATTTATTTTTATATTATTAAATTGAATTCAAACCAAATTCGATTGAGACTTATCGATTAATATGTACCTTACAAAATGCAAAAATCTTTCTAATTTTATTAGTTAATCTCTCTTAAAGACTTATTAATTTTAATTAATTTTAACATTACTTAACGAACATGATTCATTTTTCTATATTATTTTCCCAAACTAAACAAGATAATTAAATTTTAAATTAATTATAATCTTTTTTACTAAAAAAAAGGATGAAATTTATGGAAAAGAATTCTATATATAGAAAATGATTTTAGTTACATTCTAAAAATTCATAAAATGAAAAAAAATAAAATAAAATTCTGTTATTAAAATTTGAAAGAAAATATATATAATCGAGTGGTGTTCAATCGGGAAGATTCAAGGCTTTGGTGTGGTCTGCTCTGCACAACCGACTCGATGACGGTTAATATTCAGAACTATTTATTTTTCTTTTTGTTTATTTATTAATCTGTTTATTTCCTGGGAAATTTTGTTGGAAAAGCAATGGAAATCTTTAGTTTAATCTTTTTGCAATTTAAGTTTTATTAGCTTTATCTAAAAAGGACGAAATCAGGGGCTTCGATTTTCGGTCCTTGTAATTTTATTGCATCTTCTTGATCTGTTTGGTAGCCGAGAAAACGCACAAAATGGTGCGAAAATTTGGAATTTATTTATACGATGATTTTTTATTTTGGGGATTTCATGTAACCTCGATTAATATGGATTTTCTCTTAAATTTTATCTGAAATTTATTCTGCTGTGATATGATCTTGAAATGTTTAGTTAGTTATTCAACGTGTTCTGTTTCTTCTTTGGGTTTTGCTTGTTTTGTAAATACTTAATGGCTTATAGATCCGTCTTGATGAATTTTAAAATCAAGCTGGTCTCTTGAATGCTTTCATTTTCTGTTAATGTAGTTATTTTGTGCTGGTTGTGTTCATGTTGTACAAGTAGTAATGCATTCACACATATTGACGCAGTTTGTATCTGTGGTTTCATTTTGATATTTATAATTTATATGTGCATCTGTTAACGGTTTTACCTTGGCAATGTTCTTGGTCATTACAGGTAAGAACAGTGAAAGTGAGCAATGTTTCATTAGGTGCATCTGAGCAAGATATAAAGGAGTTCTTCTCCTTTTCTGGGGAAATTGAACATGTTGAGCTGCACAGGTTTTTTTTTTTTTTTTTACATATGAAATTTAAGTGTTATTATTGTTGTTTCTCTTTTATGTATTTTTCTCTGTGGTTGCTAGGAAGGGAAGAGAAAACTGTGAAATTTGAAACGATTGTCTCTTTTTTGAGAATGTTTTGGATATGAATAGTAAGGTTCTCATATCCTCTTATATTAATTTATCGATATTTTTTCCCTTCAGTGGCAATGAGCGGTCTCAAATTGCATATGTTGTCTTCAAGGATCCCCAAGGGGCAGAGACAGCAATTCTTCTTTCGGTGCATTATCATCTTCTTACCTTTTGAGTTCTGTTTTCTGTATATATTCTGCTCATTCTCCACTGTCCATTATTCCTAGGATTTGGTGCTTATTAATGACATGGGCTATGATACCGAAACTTGTATCAACTATATGTTTTAGACTACCAAGTATGCATCATTCTGGAAATAGACATTAAGCTTTTGCTGCTAATTATGGAAATATATGTGTTGGAAGGTTTCACAAATTAGCCCATTTGTCACAGTAATGGACTGTTTCTCAGAAATCTATTTGTTTCTTTGAAAGTACTAAGTTTATTACAAATCTAAGTTAGAAGCCCTCGATAAGTATGTCCTGAGGATTGGATATAGAAATATTTTGAAGTTGCACCAGTTGATTTTTTCCAAACAGGCGTTTCTCTTGAAAAGTTAAGATATTGTAACAAATTGAACTTATTTCCAGACTTGACTAGCAAAGTTAGACTAAATTTTGGTGTTATTTCAAATGCAATATTGTTTGAAAACAGCTAGTCCATCTTTTAAAATTATGCCTTCTGTGGCACCTTCATCAAATTACTGGTCTCTGACACCAAAACGGGGGAATGGATGTTAAGTAATGAACTTTCCTTATATTGATTATGTTGTCTGATGTCTAATGTCGGATTTATATTTCATTGAAATCTTGTGGATCAATCGGTGCTGTCAAGTGGATCTATATCAGATTTGCATTATCTCTTTTCACTGTTCTAGTAAAATTTGTCTTATTGTAGTTGTTATATATAATGCCAAGGTTTTATTCAAGCAAGAAATATTTCTTATTTGGAAAATATTGTTTCTTCTATCTGTGTGGAGTTATCAATGTCAAACTAAATGGGGTTGTTTAATGGATTTCTTTTGTAAAGATATTATACAATTTAGAATGCCTTGACTTGGGTTCTTGTTATGTTTTCTTTTCTTACTTTGTTATTTAATGCGGGTCCCATCAAAGATTTTCAAATCTCATATTATAGGGAAAAATTCATAATATAATTATATTTAAGGTTATTGGATTATTTTCTTTTTTTATTTAGATTATTTTATTTATGAAGATTTTTAGATTATTTTATTTAGGGATTTTAATTAGATAAGGATTGATTTTAGTTTTCTATTGATTATTTTATTTTAGGATTTCAATTAAATAATGATTTAAATTCCTTATGGGATAAATATTGATAGCATATATGGGAGACTTAATATTCATTGTATTAAAATTTAGACTATTGAGACAATTTTGAAATTACTCAAATACAATGGAGATTTGTTCTCTTTAATCGATAGTCGATGATTCGCTTGGGCCGTTTGTCAATTTTCAATTGTTCATTGATTGTTTCTTCTTGATTGATAGTCGATGGAGGATTATTTGCAGTTCAACTCTCTGGAGCTGAGTTCTTTTCAATCAAAGGAGAATGATACAAGTTTTAGGGAAAGGTTCATAATGTAATTATATTTGAAGCCGAGTTCTTTTCAACTAAGGAACAATGATGTGGGTTCCATCAAAGATTTTCAAATCCTATAGTATAAGAAAAAGTTCATAATGTAATTATATTTAGAGTTGAGTTTTTTCAACCAAGGGAGAATGATGCAAGTCTCGTCAAAGATTTTCAAATCTCATATTACAGGAAAAAGTTTATAATGTAATTATATTTAGAGTTGAGTTCTTTTTAACTAAGGGAGAATAATGCGGGTCCTATTAAAGATTTTCAAATCCCATATTATAGGAAAAAGTTCATAATGTAATTATATTTACGGTTGTTGGGTTATTTTCTTAGTATTCATTGTATTAGCCAATTTGTGAAATTGTTCTCTTTATCGATTATTCTTTTGGGTTATTCATCCATCCTCAATTGTTTATCCATTTTTATCCTTTGATTGTTCGTCAATCTTGATTGTTTGTCGATCGTTCTATTTGTTTCCCTTATCTTTCATGTCCTTCATCTCTATCTCTACAACATAAGGTAGTTATTTTCATTCTATGATGGTAAAATGGTTTTCCTAGGTGAATGTTACAAAACGGGCAAATGTTCAAGATTCTCATTTGATAGGCAAATATAATACTCAATTTTTAGGCTAACAATATGTAACTACTTTTTGTAGACTTTTAATGCTGAATTGGTTTTTACTTATTAATGTAATCTGCATCTTTCAGGGGGCAACCATAGTGGATCAATCCGTGACAATAGATTTGGATCCAGACTTCAAACCGCCTGCTGTGATTTCAGCAACAGCTCATGTAATTTTTTGATTAACATCATCCTTTTTGTTTGTACACCATAAATGATGTTCTAGTGTGACTGAGCTGTACAATCATTCAGGCAACTGAGAACAAAAATGCTAGTGGTGCTGAATATGCTGTCAAGAAGGCAGAGGATGTTGTAAGCAGCATGCTGGCTAAGGGCTTTGTTCTTGGTAAAGATGCAGTCAGCAAAGCAAAAGCTTTTGATGAGAAGCATGGTTTCACATCTACTGCCACTGCAACAGTTGTTTCTATTGATCAAAAAATTGGTCTCACTGAGAAAATTAGTGCTGGCACATCTCTTGTCAATGACAAAGTGAAGGAAATGGACGAGAAGTTTCAGGTTTCTGAAAAGACTAAGTCTGCCTTGTCAACTGCAGAGCAGACGGTTAGTAATGCAGGATCTACTATCATGAAGAACCGCTATGTTCTGACAGGGGCTTCATGGGTTACCGGTGCGTTTAATCGGGTTTCAAAGGCAGCTGAGGAAGTGAGTCAGAAGACACGAGAAAAGGTGTTGGCTGAAGAGGCAGAGGCACCAAAAGCAGAAGGCCACATTCAGGTTCATGAGTCTGAATCTCCGAAGGCTGCAAAGTAAGAATGTCCTACGCATAATTCTGTAAGTCCATACTTTGGTTTTCTAAAGCTATGTAAATGCCTTGTAAAGCATTTGAATCTTATTATCCGATGACTTGTATGAAAGTATTTAATATAGGATAATTTGTCCTTTTTTATTGGTTATGTTTTGATTATCATATTTGATCTTTTTTTGTGTTGCTCATCTCTAATTCTTGCATTTATATAGACTTTTCATTGCAAAAATTTATTCATTTTGTAAACAAAATTTCAATGGTTTAACTTGTTTGAAGTTTCATTATAAGGGCAGATTGAATTTACCTCTCTTATGGGGTTTGGCCACTAAGAAGTAAATGTGTTTGGTTTGGGAAATAGAGAGAGACTATCCTTTTCTCGAGAGGCTTCAATTGATTTTATGAACCTCTAAGATAGGTATTTTAAAGGGATATTTTAAATGAATACATTCAATTTGTTTCGATATCGTATTGCTGATTGGTTACCATGATTAAACTAGGAAGTTTGGAATTCCATTTAGCTCCCTGTTCAACGGCGAAATCTTTATTTGTAGGTAAATTTCTCAACTTCTTAGATTGAAAACCAAAATTTGAGATTGGAACATCAAAATTTGGTTATTTCTCTTGGAATTTATTATTATTATTTTTATGTTAAATAGGCAATGCAATGATTTATCAAGCTTTTAGATTGCTAATTATCTCACAAGCTAGAAGGAAAAGCATTTGATAAGTTTTTTTTTTGAAGAGAAACAAGAGAGTAGTTATTTCCAACGAGAAGGCCTTTCAAAGAATAATGATAGGATAGATTGCTTAATATCGTTTCATCGATGTTGACACGTTTGGGTGGATATAGAATATGCCTAATAGGCCTGCCATTGGACGGCTTAGTAGTGTTTTCAACGATGTTGGCATTATTGTTAACTCTAGCTCATTGATGATACATTGTTTTGGGTTCTCCATCTGATTGATTAGCAAAGAAAAAACCCAAGCGGGGAACTTGAAGTCTAAGACCTATTTCAGGTCTGAACGCATTGTTGGTTGGTACAATATTGATATCAACGCCACTATATTTTAAGTGTAATATTGACATTTCAACAGGTAAAACCTAATAAAAAACCGATATATAGCATTATGCATGAGCTCATCATACACGTTGTAAAAATGGCAGCCTTCATTCCATCTTTTGGAGATAGTCAAACACCATAGGTAAGAATGAATCTACTAATAAGAAGATGAGAGTTCGGATTCAGCGAGTTTGGAGAATATAAGCTCGAGGCTTGAGAAGCCATGTCGGATTTCTTAATGAGTTTCGTAATGAGCTTTTTAATGAGTCTCTTATTATAGATTAACAAAATGATGTTTTAATTGATTCAAATCGAATTCTTCAAATTTGTAATCTTGACGAGTCAAACACCGTTTAACCTTGAGCTTAAAAATTTAAATTCATGAGTCTGAGTTGAGTTCGAACAAGCGTAGTTTGAGTCCAACCCTAATCATATGAAATAAAAAAAACTCCTTAGCTTATAAATTTATCTAATATCAAACAACAATGCTACACGATTAAATATTATTTTTCATTAATTCAAAATTATTTGTATCATATATCACTAGGGGTGTGTATACTGTACGGTTTGGTGTGGGTTGGAAAAATTTTCAATTTGAACTGGAAAAAACAGGTTTACAAAATCTCATAATAATAGAGCCTTTTCAAGTTTTACAATGAAATGAACATTGGGAAATAGACAACTCGTGCTAAAATTATGTATGATTTCTTTTCTCATTTATTAATTAGCATGTGATTTTACTGTATTGTTACCTTGCAAAATCAAAATTCTCTGGTATATACAACTCAGGTGGGATTGGTGCAAAATGGAATCCGTAATCTTCCCTTTCAAACATTTCCAGAAGAGAGCAGTGTGGAGTGCGATGAACAAATCCCAGCAACTGCCATTGTATCTCTTGCTTACAATTCTGCCTTACTATTCTCAGATATTCGTCGTCAACTCTTTCTTCCATCTTCTCATTTGGGAAACTAGACGGCGGCGGTGGCCGATCAGAGTAGTGGTTTTTGGGACCAACATGCATATGCCACGAAGAAAGTAATGATCGCAAAAGAAGCAGAATAATTGCGGAAACGATCAAGTAAAAGAGTGAAAAACGGATGCTCCTGAAGATGAACTTCATTAGAGTTGCCGGCTGTGATAATGATTAATGAAGAGAGAAATTGTAATGCTGCTGGGCTGATTTTTAAAGCAAGAAAACACCCAGTTCTTTTTTTTTTTAATCTCGATTGAGACAAGGAGTCTGGAATATATTATACTTTGTTGGATAGCACCTAGGCTTCTTGAGAAAGCAACAATGGCAGATGATTAACGGTGAGTTTGGGCTGACATTGGAGCTTATCTTTTAAAATATTATTTACAGAACTTATTATAAAATAATATGGAATTTTTTGTGATTTAGAAGCTGTTTTAAGTTGTGTGCAACTCCATATTTACGCCATGACGGCAATCTCAATGGTATGTTAGCAGATTCTAAGGACGTGCCGGCGGCGATCCGAATGTCTACTTCTCCGAAGTGTTCAATTTTGGTCAGTTTTAAATGGGGTATTTATCATTAAGGGCCAATCTTTTGAACCCCAAACGACTAATTCCCACCGAAGGGTTACTTAAAATGACATGTTTCCACCCCTGAAAGTTTAAAAGGCCAAACACTCACATTTGTCCTCTAAAAAGACTAAAATACCCTTCATAAAAATCAATAATATTAATATTTAAATAAAATATAATATAAATAATTTTAAAATAGAATAATAGTAAAAAAATTAATAAAAATTTAAATAATTAATTAAATATTTAAAAAAATAGACACCATCGTCGACAATATCGCTAGCGATAGTGATTGGCGTTAACTTCATCAAGTGGTCAGAAACAACCACCTAGTTCCATTGGCGATAAGATCTGACCATTAAAGATCTAATGAAGGTGGTCAGATCTAGCCGCGTTTACTATCGAAGAAGACTGAAAATGTCCGAAATGGCCAAAATGATTGACACCTGCTGTTGTCGACCATTTTAGATGTCAAAGATGACCATATTTAGTTCCCTTTGTCAGATTTTTGTTTTGACCGCTTTTGTCATCAAGCAGCTAGATCCGACTGTCAATAGAACCAAGTGGTTGTAGTGAAGTTAATGTTGACCACAGCGTCGATGACACTACCAGTGACGGTGACTGCTTTTTTAAAATATTTATTAATTTATTAAATATTTATTATTATTTTAATATTATTTTATTTTAAATTTATATTTTAATTATTTCTATAATTTTTTTTTCATTTTTATTCAAAAAGAAAAAAATATCTCTCTAACTTTGGTTAAGGGCAGGATACTTGGCTTTTTAAACTTTCATGGGTGGGGATGTGATTGAGGAAACCTTGGGTGGGAATATGTTGTTTGGCCTCTTTTGAAAACTTTAAAATGTCCGCACGTTATAAAAGCATCAAAAGAGGTCACTTGGTAACCAAAGACATGTAATTCAGACTTACCTCCAGATAAAATAAACTAAAATACTGAAAACTTACCATATACATTACCCAATTCTCTCTATCTTCTTCCCAGTGTGTTTTTTCTTCCTTTATTCTTACCTACTGGATCTTTTTTTTTTTTTTTTCAATGCTTGATGATAAGTGTGTGATATCTATAATTTTATTCCAGTCACATTTTTTTTTAATGTGTTTTATACCTTATTGAGCTAATTAGAATTTATTTTGTGAGTTTGGCCTAGTTGAGAGACTTTGTGAATTAATTGCCAAAAGATAAGAAAATTCTAACATTTTATGTTTTTAACCTTTGTTGCATGTTTCAGGTTTTTCATTAAGTTAGAGTTTCACACTTGAAAAGTGGTATTTAGAAAAGTTGTAGTAGACATTTCAAGTTTTCTAGAAAAGTATTATGGGCAAAAGTCCAAGTTCATTTAAGTATTGAATCATTGCTACAAAGTATGCTCTTAAACATTGGTAGAATCTTGTAGTGGTAGGATTTTCTATCTAAGCACTGGGTATTAAAATGGACATAATGTAAACTTCAGACTTCAAGATCTAGCCTAAATTCATTTACACATCCAAGGCCACAATTTTTATGAAGAGCCCAAATTCAAGAAAGGTCATTTTATTCTCTGAAATTTCGTCACAAGCTGGTGCCTGATTCCATTTCTAATATGTTAACGGAACGTGAGGTTTTGGAGGTCTATAATTAAGGAGAAATTTTAAGAAACATGAGCTGCCTTCCTTTGTGGATTATGCGCACACAACACTCTATAAATCTGTCCTTTGGCTGCTAGGTTATGGGATCACCTTTTTTTTTTAATATGATAGACCCTCTTTTTATTTTTTTCTAGTTTTCTAAATCAACATATTCGGCTAGTTTCTTCAGTTCAAGGGGATTTTGAAGCTCGAATTCATGACATTGGTATAACCAACTCCAGTTCTTATTCTTGTTTCATTTTGGAATTGTTTATGATATTATGGTTTTATTGTTCATGATTTCTGTTTGAGTATTTTGGTGAAGGCCTACTGAATTGTTTAGACTGAAATTCATATGCTAGATTTAGAAAGTATGATATGTAATTGTCATGTTTTTAATCAATAAGTAGCAAACAGTGGTAGATGATGATGGACAAGTTTTCATTCTGTCACTCTGAATAACATAACAAGTTAAATAATCCGAACTTCTGTGATTATTGCTCAGATTATCCTGTTTTTTTCATTCTTAAAGCCATCATTGAATTAAACTTAGAAAGCTTATTCTAGGTTGTTCAAGGGTTAAAATCTAGCTGACAATCTAAGAGAAAAACAGAGTTTGTTGTTTCCTAGGGTCAGTAATTCCCTAATGAGGTACTTATTTAATATTTTAATTGAACATTGTAATTAGTTTTAGGGTATTTATTTAATTTGTCTTTTAATATTTTCTTTTATTTGTTACATATAATTTGAAAATTATTTTATGTTAACTAGGGTTAGTTATAATCAAGCTTGTATCTTGCTTATAAAAGGCAAGCTAAACGCATTGTAAAGGAGCTTTTTGGATGAATACAAAATTGAAAATTCCCTTTGGTTCCTTGGTGCTTGTTGGCCCTTGTGAATTCATATTTCTCATTTATCCAAATTTTCATTGCAAGAGAAATTTGGTGGTGGAGATTCAAGTGGGTGACGACAAGATACAAGTTGGTGAATCCAATTCTTTAGACATGTGTTAAGCCTTCTTCAAACTTGATTAAACCTCAAGTTGGTAGGAGTCATTCCTTTAGACTTGAATGCTACATCTTGCTCATCATTTAGTCAGGTAAGTTGTAATATTTAGTGTGGTGAATTTGAGTTCCATTGCTTCTACATTTATTTGGATGTGTTGATGGTTGAAGAGGGAAACTTGAATGGGTAGGATTTCTACAGAGAAAACTTGTTTAATTTTGAAGTGAATTTGTAATTGTCTATTGCTAGAGTTTGGATTGCCATTGAAGTGCCATGTTGATATCAGTTTTGTGAGGCTTAAGGTTGTGTTCATAGATCACATTGTGTATGAAGGATGTATGCCACCCCTTTCAAACAATTTAGCAAATAGACCTAGACACTAACACCCCTTCCAATCAAGTACCTTGTAAGGGTCCCTTTATGATGAACCTATAAGATTTAAGCTTGAAGTGCATATGATGATATAAAATTATAAAACTTCAAACCTTTATGAAAAAAACATCAAAATATGTCTTTTCTAATATAATACTCAATCCATGCCCATACATAGATTAAGGTTTTTATTTAAAGTCTCTAATTAAAATATTGACATGCTTAAAAATGTATTGTCTTGCTAAGTAAATATGAAAATGTAGGCACTCCTGCTGTATATTATTGTACATGTTTTTACTATGAAGTATTAAATATATAGATATTATTTATCTAGGCAAGATAATTAATATTTCCTACTAATATACAACAGAAATACCTAATACTGAGCTGAAATATGGTAATGAAAAATCATATGGTGAAAATAAGTAAAAAGCCTAAAAATATCTTTTATATACTGAAAAACTCATATAGAGTAGGTATGTGTATATGTATGTACATATACTGTACGTCTATATGCAAATATAAAATAAAGGGAGCATGCAAACCATAAGCATGCTACAAAACTGAAAACTAGATCCCAGCCGGCAACCATATCCTCCTCTCAGCCCTTACTACACTGACTTATAAGAGAAAGGAAAGTAGGGAGTGAGTGATAAGTTCATCCAGTAAGCGTTTCCTAATCTCTGACCCTAAAACAATCCTCCTTTGAGGATTCTCATTGCAATCATAACAAACGGATCATTTTGTATAATGTTCTGAAATTCATATTTTATTATAGCATTCATAGTCTGTGATTCGTGTTTCATTACATGACTGTACTATTTTCTGCATGTATATTGTTTCACAATTCTCACTAATTAATCATATGCTGGATAATGTCATGTTGTATATGTTATGTGGAAATGACATGCTAAAAATCATATCTGATGCCTTTGGGCTAATTATAAAACTGGCTTTATACTAAAAACTGTGATCTGAGGATCTTGAATCATACTAAATAAAATACTATAATTGAAAATCATGTTGTAACTGAAAATAACTGCTATGCTGCGTAGACTGATGAATACAAAGATTCAACACCATAGCTATATGAGTTTCCTATGCTGAGACGCAGGCAGTAACTGACTAATGAGTGCACAGTAACTGAATTTGAATCTGTAACTGAGTGTAAAGCATTGAAACCTAAGTTGCTAGTTGAGTGCACACCAACATGTGCCTATATATAGTGGTTAGTATGGTCATAGATCCTGATGCTAGTTCCCGTAACTGGGTGTGCTGAAAATCACAAGTGCTCTTTTGTATTCACCCCTAAAAAAATGTTCGAAACATCGTACTTTTGTAACTGAAAACATGTATGTGGATCATTGGATCCTTTTTTGATAACACTATATGACATGCCATGTCATGATATGCTATGATACATCATGTATGCTTATCTTGCTTTCTCATACTGGATAATATCAATTATATTGAATTACTATGCACTATGCTTGTTTTATGCTTAAAATCTCATTTATGCCTGATGCACGAGCATGCGTGACTAAGTGCACGGGCATGTATAAGCTTGCACCAATCGTGTGTTAGTCATGCAGCCTGATTGTGCTAGCTTCTGTGATTTTATCTAATTTTCTCATTTCATGCAGATGCACGACCATGAGATTAGCATACATGGTCGTGACCTGGTGTTATTTAGTTGTGTACGGGGTACGTGAACACGATTGTGACTATACAAAGCATGACTTGCATGGGCGTGTGCTATGGGCGCACATGTGTGTGCTACGAGTGCACGATTGTGCATCTCACTCTGTATCAGCGTGGTTAAGGCTGATCAAGCTTATTCCTATCCAATTTTCATACCAAAAGCAAATCAAGCATCATCAATCAATTTCCATACTCAAAGCACTTCATAAACACATGTTTAATCCACCCATAACACCCATAATCACATTCAATCATCTCAACATCTCAAAATCCTATCCATACACACATATTAACATACATATTCTTTATATATGCATAATCATCACCATCATCATCATCAAGTCTATATCATCAAGCATGCAAGGAAAATCACACACATGCTATGAACAATCCTAACTCAACCAAAACAAGCATCATACACATCAATGAAAAAAGGGAAAGAGGTAAGAAACACCTACCTCTAGCCATAGCAATTTATGCTTCTCTCTTAAAGAAAATCTCACTCTCTAGCTTGATTAGAAACTTCTAGATGCTGTTCTTCTCTTCTAGGGTTAGGGATCTCTAGAATTGAAAGAAACCTTGGGTGAAAATAACCTTGGGTGAAAATAAGTTGGAAAATCAGATAAGATCAACTTAAAACTATGGCAGTTAACTCACAGAACACGTACGGTCGTGTGCCATAACATGTATCGTCGTGCATGACTAGAAAAATGGAAAACTACCATTTTGTAATACCCTGCCTGCTATATATTACTGTAGACCATTTTTTTTTTATAATATATATATCTCTAATATATAACAGTAGGTACTACTCTGACTGCTTACTGAAAATAATGCGGAAGCTGGTTTAAACATTTGTGATGGGACACTAAAACCCACTGTACAGTATCCTGAAATAAAACTCATGTTTATAAAATAATAATAATATCTGAAAACATAAAAGATACTGTACAATCCGAATGCATGAGCAATACAAAGCATACGAGCCACAAACATGCTATTTACTGAAAACTGAACATATATACATA
>JAJEJH010001540.1:0-23085 GCA_026122585.1 Anacardium occidentale
ATATATATATGTGTGTATTTATGTATTGATATACACTGTAGTTTCAGTTTATTTTCTATACATGAGCAGCCTGGGTTTTCACGCTTACATTTCAGTATATTTTACTACTGAATATATAGTTACAGTTTCTTTCCATAAGAAATTTTTCAGCCAGTATCAACAGCAGGTTCTTTTTCTGTAGAGGTCCCCGTCTCAGGTATATTTTATTGTTATCTGTACAGTATTTTCCGCAGCGCACAGTAACCTGGGGCGGGGGTCGCTACAACCTTAAATATTATATAACATGTTAACTAATATCTAAGTAAGTAAACTAAGGCCCAAATGGCTTGAATTCGTTTTTGGGCTTTTAATTGCATGTAGTGCTAAGTTGTTGCTTGGCTTGTAGCATGTTGGTAGTGCATAATTATGGTATGATCAACATCAATGGCTCCAGTAAGGATTGAGTATGTTGGCTCTTTTGGCAAGTTTGTTAAATTTCATAGTGTATATGTTGTGGTTATGAAATGGGGTTTCAGGTGTATTGTTATGTATTTTGTTGTCAACAATAGTATATAACGAAGATAATAGAAGGGAGAAGAAAATTTTTACCTTAACCACATTTGAATTGGAATAACTTATGAAATTTCCTGGAAGAATTAGCCAAATATTAGTACTATGCCCTTCTTCTGTTATTTTTTTTAGTTTAACACCTAACCCACAATGATTATTGGGTAGGTTAGGTTTCTATTTTTGTTATTTTGATTAGACTTGGGTTGACATTGACCACGAATTAGACCGGGTTTTTGAAAACTTGCTAGAGGGACTTTGTCTCCGCCTCAAACTATGGGTGGGAAATAGTCCTTTGGCCACGTGATAACAATTAAATCCTGTCACATTTCCCACCCATAGTTTGGCCTCAAACTATGCACAGCCCAAAACATAATTCGTGGTCAATGTCAACCCAAGTCTAATCAAAATAACAAAAATAGAAACCTAACATACCCAATAATCATTGTGGGTTAGGTGTTAAACTAAAAAAAATAACAGAAGAAGGGCATAGTACTAATATTTGCCTAATTCTTCCAGGAAATTTCATAAGTGTAGTGTAGGACCTGCCGCCACGAGTACCCCTGCTGCTGAATAATTATTGTTCTTTTATTCAATAAAATGGAAATTGGATACCCGCGACGGGAATCCTACGAAAAAGAAACCTGCTGAGCTAAGTTACATTGCATGCGGAAGCTGAAACTGAACTATACAATGAGTCCAAACTGGCTTATCATATATATATAATGTTTATATACATCTGATTACATTTACTAAAAGGTACAAGACCTCACAGGTCCAAAACTGAAAATAAAGTACAACGGAAACTGGGAAGTGTGTATGGGGTCCCCTCTCGCACGCCTCAATCCACCCGCTCCTCGCCAAGCAAGCAACAAACATGCATACATACCTAGCCTCGGCCCTAAACATACATCTAGTCGCTTGCGGGTGCTGAATCTGTTTACTGAATTACTGTTTCTCATTATTAATCAAATTCTGAAATGAATGTCATGACATGGTAACTGAAATCTGAATATGCATGCATGTGAATCACTATATGTATCCGAAGGTACCTGCTGTGCTGATCAGGCTGATGAACATAGGGATTCGGCATCCTGACCAAGTGGACTGAACATTCTAGCTACTGGCTAGAAAGCTGAGTACTGTGCTGAGCAGTCTGACTAGTGTTAGAAAGCTGTATCCCACAGATGCTCCCTCGAGTTCACCCAAACTGTAACCCATACATTGGGTTTTGAATGTTGAAACTACTGAATTCGAATCTCTGGATCCTCTTTCAGGCTACATGCTATGTCATGTATGCATATGCTGAAATTCTTATCTGAATACTGATTTATCTGATGATTATTAGCCTTTTGGATGGATTACCAAGCCTTTATAAATCAATTTCTGTGATTTCTGGAAAATCTGGCTGACACACGACCGTGCAAGGAAGACACACGGTCGTGCTAGGCAAGGGCACACGAGCGTGTGCCCCAGCACACGGGACTGTGCGCTGGTCGTGTGCGATTCTGGAATAATCTGGCCATTACATGCGCAAAGCGGACACACGGCCGTGTCCCTTAGGACACACGATCGTGTGCTCTGCATTCCAGGCCGTGTGCCCTTCGTGCACATGGGCGTGCGCTCGCAAGAACACAGGCACACGGGCGTGCGTCTAAGGACACACGGGCGTGCACCTGGTTTTGCAGCAGCAGAACTCCCTGGAAAATGCAGGAAACCAACCAAATCCACATCCAAACTGAAATTAAACTCAAACATGCATTCAAGGCACTTCAATAAGCTAACAAATCACTTCAATTTCATCATCCATCCAATACTACTGAATCCACCATGGAAAGCCAAACTTTCTCTCACAACACACACACACAAATAACAAGCATGCTCATGGGTGGAAAATAAACATCTCAATCATCATATTTCAGCACATAAAATCAACCGAATAAGCGGGAAATGCAAACACACATTTCCAAACATCAACAAGCATCAAAGCAAGCTGGGAATGCGCTGAAGAAGTAAGAAACACTTACCTCTAGACATGACTGCTGGGAATCTCAACTCAAGCTATTCTCTCTGATCTCTTGCTGGATTGGGAGCTGTTGGAAGCTAGATCTCGCGCCTAGGGCTGGGAGCTGCTGAAAACAAAGAAGAGATTGGCTGAAAATGGGTGAGAATGCATTAATCTCTCGTCTCTCTCCTTTTCTACCCACCTGCACGGGCGTGCAGGGAAAGGTGCACGGGAGTGCACCAGGGAGAATGAATATAAATAATTTCCCGCGCTTCGCATGATTGAAACCTCCCTAAAGGTATCACACGAAGGTCACACAGCTCTGAAAAACTTTCTAACTCACCCCTGAACTCTTCTAGACTCCCAATCTATCCCTGAATTCTATTTCTAACCCCAAAACTCTACCCCTAAGGACTTTTCTAACCTAACCTGAGAGCATCCCAGGTTAGAAAAGTCCTTAGAGATAGAGTTTTAGGGTTAGAAATAGAATTCAGGGATAGATTGAGAGTCTAGAAGAGTTCAGGGGTGAGTTAGAAAGTTTTCCAAAGCTGTGTGGCCTTCGTATGATACCTTTAGGGAGGTTTCAATCATGCGAAGCGCGGAAAATGGATTATATTCATTCTCCCTTGTGCACTCTCGTGCACCTTTCCCTGCACGCCCGTGCAAGTGGGTAGAAAAAGGGAGAGACGAGAGTTATTGCTTTCTCACCCAGCCATTTATCATTTTCAACCAAGTTTTCTTCTCCATTTCAGCAGCTCCCAGCCTTAGATGCGAGATTCAGCTTCCAGCAGCTCCCAATCCAACAAGAGAGCAGAGAGAGTAGCTTGAGTTAGAGTTTTCCAGCAACCATGTCAAGAGGTAAGTGTTTTTTACTTCTTTCGTGAGTTTCCAGCTTGCTTTGATGATTGATGATTGTTTGGAAATGTGTGTTTCCATTTCCAGCATGTCATGTATGTTTGGTTGTTTCCATGATGATGATATGAGGCCTTGTATGTTGATTTTTCCACCCAGAGAACATGCATGCTTTGTTTTTGTGTGTGTGTAGTGAGAGAAACATTGGATTTTCATGGTGGATTCAGTAGTTCTGGATGGATGATGAAATTGATGATGAGTATGTGTTTATTGAAGTGTGTTTAAGTTTAATTTCAGTTTGGATGTAGTTTTGCATGGTTTCCTGCATTTTCAGGTGAGTCATGTCTGAGCAGGACAAGACGAACGACCGTGTGCCCGCAAGAGCACGCTCATGTGCCCTTGTCTCTGTGAAGACACGGTGCACACGGCCTGAAAAGCAGAGGACACGACCGTGTGTCCTGAGGGACACGGTCGTGTGTCCTTCTTTTGCGTGAACTGGCCAATTAATTCCAAAATCGCACACGCCCAGCAGCACGACCAGCACACGGTCCCCGTGTGCTGGGGCACACGCCCATGTGCCCTTGACCAGCACGGTCGTGTGTGCGCATGCACGACCGTGTGTCTTTTTTGCATGGCCATGTGTCAGTCAGATTTTCCAAAAATTGTAAAAATTGACTAAGAAAGACTTGGTAATCCATCCAGAAGGCTAATAATCATCAGATAAACCAGTATTCAGATAATAAATGCACATATGCATACATAGCACAACATATAGCCTGAAAGAGGATCCAGGGATCCGAATTCAGTAGTTTCAGCATTCAGAACCCGATATACGGGTTACAATTTAGGGTGAACTCGAGGGGGCATCAGTGGGACCCAGCTTTCTGACGCCAGTCAGACTGCTCAGCAGCATATCAGTTTCAGCTTTCTAGCCTATAGCTAGAATGTTCAGCCCACTTGGCCAAGATGTCGAATCTCTGTGTTCATCAACCTGATCAGCACAGCAGGTACCTTCGGGTACATATAGATGCATGCATCATCAGCTATTTCAGATATCATACCATGTCATGCATTACATGAAATGGTTAATAATGAGAAACAGCTAATCAGTAATCAGAAATCAGTTTCAACGCTGGCAAGTGATTAGATGCATGAATAGGGTCGAGACTAGGTATGTGTGTTTTGCTTGTCGCTTGCTTGGGTCGAGGGAAGTAAGGAATGCTTACTGGGTGATCTTTATCACTCATCCCTTTCCTTCTTCCTTCTTTTTCAGGTTTTGTTGCTGCTGGCAAGGAGCGGGTGGACTGAGGCTTGCGAGGGAGGACCCCACACACACTTCCAGCATGTACTTTATTTTCATTTCTGGACTTGTGAGGTCTTGTATGTATAGTATATGTACTCAGATGTAAGGAATATTTTACAGATACAGTTATATGTATGAAAAGCCAGTTTGGGCTCATTTGTATTTCAGTTTTAGTTTCAGCTTCCGCATACAATGTAATTTAGCAGCAGCTAGTTTCTTTTTCGTAGGATTCATGTCGCGGGTACCAAATTTTCAGTTTATTATATAAAATAATAATATTATTCAGCAGCAAGGGTACTCGTGGCGGTGAGTCCTACAATAAGCTTTTCCAATTCAAATGTGGCTAAGGTAAAAATTTTCTTCTCCCTTTTATTATCTTCGTTATGTATTATTGTTGACAGCAAAATACACAACAATACACCTGAAACCTCATTTCATAACCATAACATATACACTATGAAATTTAACAAACTTGCCAAAAGAGCCAACATACTCAATCCTTACTGGAGCCATTGATGTTGATCATACCATAATTATGCACTACCAACATGCTACAAGCCAAACAACAACTTAGCACTACGTGCAATTGAAGGCCCAAAAACGAATTTAAGCCATTTGGGCCTTAGTTTACTTACTTGGATATTAGTTAACATGTTATATAATATTTAAGGTGGCTAATTTGGCTTTGTTATCCTTTACTAAACATGATTATGCATTAATTGTCATCTTAAATTGGAAGCCATATATAAGGCTCTTTTTCTCTCATGTAACCCTAGAGTTGTTAATCAAAGGAAAAAGATTAAAGAGAACTTTGTTCTTCTACTTCTTCTTCTTCAACTTTTATCCAAGCTTGGTCATAGTTTAGTGGGGGTAACCTTGTTGGTGACTTGATGGAAGGTGTGTCCTTTATTCTGGTCTTTATGCTTGGTGTTTGGCCGGCGATCTTGCAAGTTGTTATTTTCATCTTAACTAGTTCTTGCTGAAACTTGAATGTATGAATGTAATGAGTTGTTGTCACATCTGTTAAGCATTGAAAACATGTGATTTGAGTGTTTGAATCAAGAGGAAGGATAGTTAAACACTTCAAAGGGGTTTTCTTCCATAACCGAATTTGCTTGTTGTGATGGTTTGCTTGTGTTGATGATGAGAGCTCACAAATGAGATGTAGAAATATCAACTTGGTATCAGAGCTCCAGGTTATGGAAGTGAGCTCATTTTGCTGTTTTAGAAGTGATTTGAAGAAGATTCATAAGTGTTGGTGATTTTTCCTTCTTGGCAGGAACTCGTCCATTTTCTTGTCAGAATTTCTTCTTCAAATGGTGTTCTTTTAGCACATGGAAGGTTGCTGGAGATACGTAAAGTAGCTGAGGTGGTGGCTTAAGATGACAAGAATGACTATTGACTTTACATTGGTGCCAAAAAATGTTAGCTGGAATTTGCAAGAAACTGATCGGACAAGTGCTATAGCTGGCTGGACTTGGCAGTGAAGGTGAGTCCAAGAATTCAAATTCCATTGCCTTATCTCTCCTTAACCTTTCTTCAAACTCCATCTTTTCTTGAATTTCCAAGATTATAATCTAAGCACCTTTCCATTATTCAACCCTTCTTTTACCTTTTTAAGTTGTCTAAACTTTACCCCTTTAAGCTAAACACACACATTAACCAAAACACTCCACTCCATTTAGGGAGAAACCATTTTATCTTTCATCCTAATCAACCTTTGCTTAACCATGTCAAGAAACTCTAACTTTTCCCAATTTGCATTCCTCACACTTTAAGAAATTTCCCTTCTTTTCTTAAAATAGATAAACCCAATTCCATTCCCATTTTACCCTTCATCTATCTCACTAAAAGTCCAAAATATCCTCACTTATTACATCCAAATAACTGAAATATCCTTAGGCCTAACACATCACTTTTCCATATAAACCTTAACACCACTCAACCCAATACTCTCTAAACACTAGCTTAAACCCATATAACTCTTATTTCAGATCTAGTACCATTACCACTCCTCATTGGACCCATATTGTTCAAACCCAAATTAACTCCAAGTCCGTACCCAACAACTCAAGCCCACTTATCCCAAACACATGCCCAAACCCAAAACCTGGAACCACTATTCACAGGTTCAAAACACTTCCCCATATCAACTTAAACACTTTCCCTCTTCTTTCAATACTCACCTACATCCAATCTTTTCCTTAAAACTTGTCCCTAACTATGACTCATAGAAGCCCCTCAAGTTCACCCCCTGCCATGGAAATTTGGTGACATGATGATCCAAAGAAAGATAAATGAATTCGAGGAAGAGGTTAATATCAAGTTTGACACCCTAACCCATATGGTGCGTGCTATGTCACAAAATTTGGCCAAAGTGCTACAAACCCAACTTCCTTCCACAAGTAGCCGACACCATACACCATACACCATACACCATCCCCACCGAATGAACGACTCCCATTTTAAGCCAAAACCCTAATAAGCCATGAGCAATCTCTTGCCCAAATAGAACCTCTACACCATGAAAATGAATGTGAATCTTGATTATAAGTATACACCTGAAACCCCATTATGAATGTACTGAGGTGGTGTATTACATCACTTATAATACACCACCTCAGTACACAACAATACGCCTGAAACCCCATTTCATAACCTCTACATATACACTATGAAATCTAATGAATATGCCAAAAGGGCAGACATACTTAATCCTTACTGAAGCCATTGATGTTGATCATACCATAATTATGCACTACCAGCATGCTACAAGCCAAGCACTAATTACAATGACAATAAGTCACAGCATACACCTTTTATTCTATTAAACGTTATGGTTAGCTAGCCTTTATGGTAACATAGCTTTCTTGTATGGAGAACTCTCCAGAATAGCTTTCTCATCTCACCCAATCATCCATTCAGAGGCAGTTATTTAAAATAACCCTCTGTTTCATTACGTTTTCCAATCAAAATCTGATATAACTCAATCCCTTTTAGTCAATAACAACCTTCATAGTATCGAGCCATAAAAAAAATTATTGATTACGAAAATCCTATGTGAACCCCGTGCAATAGTTTCCATAAAAGCTTATCTAAGATGATTTTCTCACGGGTAAACTCATATTCTGTAACTTATTTAAGAAAAAAAGGACCCGAGTCTGTTTGTTTCAAAGGAAATTTTAAGTTTTTTCCTATAAAATTAGAAACTTCAAGCTTGTGAATTCCCACGAAGGAAAAATAAATAAAAAATAAAACACTCGCAAAAGACAAACAAACACCCAGATGACAAATACCCAAAAGGAAACCAATTTCAATATAGAATTTGGTAACAAACATAAAAACTAATTCATCCGATTCTAAACACAGATCCGTTCATAAATTAAACAACTGATCCTTTCAAAACATAAAATGAAATATTTTATTTAAGAATAATTCATCTGAGCTCGAGTTGACTAAAGATCCATACCAAAAAAAAATTACAAAATGCAACATAATCTTGTCATGTATCGGTGGGACTCCATCATCTATGATTCTCGACAAAAAAAATTACAGAGCATAAAAAGTTGAAAGTAAAGAAAGTGTTAAAAAGGAGATGCACCTGTGAACGGTAGTTCGTTGTGTGAGTATTTTTCTCTCGTTGTTATTCTCTTATCGGGCAAGCAAGAAAGAAAGACGAAAGTCGAAGAACAGAAAATGAGGGTCAAGGCGAGCGTTGGACCCCAAGTGAAAGAAATTGATTTGTTCTGTTTAGGATATCATCATCTCCATTCGAGCAAAAGGTGTTTGATTAATATAACCCATGAGCGGTGGATGATTTAGCAGCAAAATATATAAGACCCTTTAAGCTGGCTGAATACATATTTTATTAAATTATTTCTTACATTTTTTAACAATTAATGATCATTTGTTGAGCAAGAAAGTTAAAGATTTTTTGCGAAATGTGCGAATTTGCTTTTAACATCAATTCTTCGTAAATTTGGGTTAAGAGTATAATTCTTTGTCTTAATAATTAAGTTTTATTATTAATTATTCAAAAATTACGGAAACAGTAAATAAGAACATATATTCGAGCAATTGTATTTATCTTTTTTTTTTTTTTCAACCGATTCTTAATTTATAGTTTGTCTTTTTCAATGACTCTTTATAATATTTTGCATGGAATTTTTTTAATTCAATTGTTTTCTCATGGATACAAGAAATCTCTTGTACACCTCTCATGGCTTTAAAAAGTACCACACAGGATATAGAGTTCTGTTTGTAAATTGTAACTCTGATGCTAATATATATCTACTGCTTATCAATTCTACAACGCATAAAACCTTCCTCTAATACTAATTGTTAAACTTGGAATTGATAAACACTAGATTTAGCATGGTAGTATGAACCATAAACAACACTTAAATCCACAAGTGACTCTCAAAACCATCAGAAGTTTTTCAAACCACAAGAAACAATATCAAACCACAATGAAATACAAAGAAGATTTATATAATAATTATTGAAAACAGAAAAACAATTTGTAATTAGCCACTTTATATTAGTATATTCATATTATGACCAAAATAAGGCAGATAACACATTTCCTAATTAAACAAAGAAAACCAAAATTTACTCAAATCATAAGTTCAAACTTACAGATTCTTAACTATAACTAAATCAACTAAGAAACTAATTCATAAAATAAATAATTGTCTTACATAATACCTCATTCTTATATGTTCACCACAGGGATAATTATAGGCACAAAAGGTAAGAAAAAACTAACTTTGATATTACTTGATGAAGCAAAAAAAAAAAATACGAAAAAGATAAAAGAGACAAAAAGAATGAACTAAAAGTTCATAGGTTAAATGACCATAATCACGATTTGTTCAACTAATGAGAGCTCTTGTACTTATATTCTTAATTATACCAGAATTGAAAGCATAAAACTTGAGGAAAATAACAGGATAACACAAGGTAAACTATATCATAATAGTAATTAATCATCCAACATAAAGTGAATTGGATGAACCAGATTTCCAAATCTCTTAAGGAACAGTCTGGTCTACCTCAAAGGATTCAACTTAGCGTGTTGAGGTGGTGCTACACACATAGTCATTAGTTGAAAACTGACACTCGTTCAATCCAGATTCAACTAATCTCTCTTTATTCATTTAAATATTAGAATGACCATTTTTAATGAGATAATTGGCACCTCCTCAGCTTTTACACTGGACTTTCTCCTAAGAAACTCTCCCACATCAAATGTCATTCATTCCATGAGTTAGAAAGCTAACGATCTTGTGATCCTTTTGGCCATCATGCTCCAATCCGAGCAATTATCAAAATACAGCATTATTTACGGTATATCTTTCAAAACAAATATCTACAGTTAGTTAGCTGTTAACTTTCTCAATCCGAAAAATTCTCATCTAAGACCCTGCAAGAAGTTCCAATGAAAACTCAATGCATAATAACATCCAACCCTCAGAGCACTCAATAAAGCCCTTAGATAAAGTTATAAATCCAACATTTCCTGAACGAGCTCATCCTCGTTACTTTCCTTTTGGCAAACAAGCATTCCATAACCATGTTTAAGAAATTACACACACACACACTTGTTTCAGAGGAATATTTAGGTTTTTCCTGGGAAAGATCGGAACTTTAGCCTTTAAAATAACCATAAATAAGAATCTCTGAGACACAAAATAACAAAACGAACACCCAGATCGAAAAATTACAAGTAGGCATTCTGCAGCTAAAATTGGCGAAAAAATTTAGAAAAAAAGATATGAATTTAGAGCACCTGATTCAGGTTAGCATTGGAAGGGGATAGCTTGGTAATTTTCTTAGATTTCTGACTGAGAGAAAAATGATTTCTTGATATTCCCATCCTTATTTTCTTTGTTTATCGCAGAGAAGATTAAAACGAAAGGAAGAAAAACAGAGTTTAATTGTTATCACGTTGAGGCACCTTGGACTTGGAAACATCCTTTTCTCTATTATATCCTCGCAGGACGATCGCGTAGATCTCAAGCAGTAGACCTTGCCGCACGGGTTTGGGCTCGGGTTTTGGGTTTGTCAATTCAGATCTTCAATTTGTTATTAAAGTTTCCAACCTATTTCGGAACTATTTCTCTCAAAAAACACTTTTATAATTCTTTATAGGTTTGAGGACCAAGGCTTCTTTCATCGATAAAATTTTAACTGTCAATTTTTTACAATTTAAATATTTATTTTTAAAGTATTTTTTACTTTATTTTATCAATAATTTTGGAAAAATAGTTAAATTAATTTTAATAAAAATAAAAAAATATTAAATAATAGGAAGATAAAATATAAGATTATTAAAAAAACATAAAATAAATTCAAAAAATCATTGTCTTTGTTGATGTAGTTACTAAAAACCGAATCAATTAATTAAAAAAAACTATTTACATCATGAGACGGTCAATTTTGAATACTAAAAACAAAACTAATTATTTATTTTCTTTTTTGGTCATCAATAATGATAGTCGTCTCATAAATCAGATGACTTTTTTAAATTTTTTGATTCAATTTTTGACAATAATAATTGTTTTTATATTTTTCATTATTATTAAATTTTTTAACCTTTTTTTATAAATGTAAAAAATTGACAAGTATATCCTTATTCATCTCTTGTGAATTTTAGGGCACTCTAGTTCATTTATACACAACAGTGGCCTTGATTATCTGATGGTAATAAAATGTATTCTGGTATCTAAAATGACTTTTTAAATCCAGTTACCTCGACTTGAAATAAGACCAGTTCGATAATTTAATTTATGAATTATTTTATTTAAGTTTGCTTGAAGCTCAAATTCTATTTGATATGAAATTAAAATTTTCTAATCGAATAATCAAATTTCGAATTGTTGGTAAATGATGAAAATCACCCTGAAAATTAAAGGTTTATAGCCCTTATTTCTAAAAGAAAATACTATTAAAGCTTAAAAAACATGTAAAAGTTGTAATTCATTTATTTCATATTACAACATAAAAACAATAAATTAATCTGTAATTGAGTAGAATAGAATATAAACAAAATAATATAATTGAAAATTAAAATTTAATAATGTGCATATTTATTAAAAAATGGTGTATTATAATCTTAATTAATTTCTAATTAAAAAAAATTAAGTTCCTTCGTATTCCAAGAATCAAAAAGGGTTGTTCTTTCTGTCAAAACTTATTGCAAAGCTCAATAATGTAGAAACCTACACATAAAATGTTAAAAACGACAGGATAAATATCGTACCAACTTCAAATTATATATTTTTCTATTTAAAAAATAGATTCGTAAAATTATGATAATTTTTAAAAATTATAAACAGTCCTTAAAATTTTCCTTCCACCAAAGTTGGATCAAAATTCTACTCAACCAAAGAATAATATATGCTCCTAATAAACGAAAACAAAACGAAAAGCAAAAAGAAGAAAAAATTATGAACATCACATCAGTTCATGCAACAAAAATCATCTAAATATCATCATACTCCCACAAAACAAACGAGACCTCTTAATTAAATTAACTCTGATATACACAAAGAACGGCACAATCCTCAGACTGGAGACCAAGAGATGTGAGAAGAAGATAAAGATAAAGATAGTAGAAAAGATAAGTTAAGATTGAAAATGATCAAGAAACTGAAACCCCATTCTGAAAATATTCCGTCTTCATTTGACAAAACCTGCTGGGTTTGGGCTGAAAATTCCTCCGCCTTTGAAGATCGTGGCTGGAGGGTTTGATGATCTGCATCAGAAACGCCTTGATCAGGTTAGTTTTTGACGTTATGTTCAATAACATCTTCGACCTTGACTCGGTATGGGCCCCGGTTGATGGTGGTTTCGTGGAGAATTTGCGCGAGCCGCGGTGCAGGCTGCAGCGGAAGGAGCCTGGGTGGGTGGTGGGGGCACAGAGGCACGTGCGAGTTGATGAAGATGAGTTTTTGGTTGCCATGGATGTCTGTACATTTGGCTGTGGGGATGGGGGTGGGGGTGGGGGTCTAGTCTATAACAACAGAGTTTACGATAAACGGAGTTTACGTGTAAACTTAATCAACAATTTTTTTTTAATTTAATATTATCTTTCATATTAATTAACAGATTTAACCAACTTCAATTATTTTTGGGAATTATCTGCTAGTATTTGAATTGAGACCGCAAGATCTGGACTAAGGTAAAATATTATCTACACGACTGAATAAATTTATCTTATAAAAGTTATTTCATTTGACTAGAATTTTTGAGAGTTTCAATCTGTAGAAAATTGGAAACCATATTTGGGAAATGAACAAAAGAGATAAAGCTAGAACAGTTTATGCCACAGGAGCATCACCGACTCTCCAGTTTTTGTCTGATAAATTTATGTTGGTGGGTTTGTTTGGATCATGTTATGTCGTCTTACTCTGACAAATGTGAGGGCCAGCTGGGCAGGTACACAAAGATAACGACTCAACAAGAAAATACAACAGCTATTTATCTCTCATTCTCTTGTTAGGCAAAAAAAAAAAAACCAGGTGGTCTGCGTGGAAGAGCCCGTAGATTTTCGGGACATTTTGAATCAGTGTTTGACATGGGGTTGTTTATTTGATGAGCACATAGATTTCTGTCGACCAAACATTAAGTTATACAGTTGGAGCACACAGAATTATGGCATAAATGCACTCAGATTTCAAGAATGAAGGGTTGTTATATATATATTTTGGCATGCTTGCTTTTCGTTTGATCAGGATTAAAATATTGAACAAAGTTTAAATTCAGATTCAGATGATAATAATAACTTATTATGAATGTGTCAAGTGTCATGTATATTTCCAACAAAAACAATGCAGTTCTGCAAATATACAGTCAAATCCACCAGATCACACAACTGGTGGCTGCACAGAACAACTATTATTCTAAAGGATTTCTACATCATAAATAAATTGAACGAACTTTAACATATACAAATCTGAATCTCACAGCGTAAGTTTCTCCTCTTCTAAGACATCTTGACCAGATTTTGTGTATGGAAACTCTTTAGTACGCTTCCAGTGTTTTCTTTCTCTAGCATAAAGAACCCAGAAGATCAAAGAGAGCATAACTGCAATAGAGACCATTACCAACCCCACATATATTAATTCACTATAATGCTTTAGGCCTGGACAATGATCCTTGGTGATGCTAATGAATGTTTCGCGAACAAAAGTGCAATCTCCCAGCTGAACAAGAAATGGACCATACTGATACAACACATAGCTTACATTGACAGTAGTCATCATCTGGTTATAGAAAACAGGAGTCAATCTGCCCACAGTAGTGCAATTACCATTTGCTGAAACTTGGCAGATGTACTTCCTCCATTCCTGTATGAAACACAATAGTGATATTGTTATACTTTCTATTCCTAATCTTCACATTCCTCCGTCGAGGAAATGCTTGCGAAAGATCACTTTTATAGCTTTTTAGCTTTTTTAAGAAGTATTACTTATAGGCTGTAATGCCTGTTTAATGTTTTGTTCACTTGCGTTATGCAACTAGTACTTATTTAGTTTACCTGAGCTGCATTGGTAAAGTCCACTTCACCGGCGGCACATCGTCGGTCAGTCTTGTCAGAGTTTAATGGATTGCAGAGGACAGGCACCAAGGGACCAGATTGATTGTAATATACAGGTCCCGCTCTCGGCCGAAAGTTAATGTTAGACACATTAGTGATGAAACGATTAACAACAGCGACTGACTGGAAGATTACTTCTTTGTTTTGAGACAAGATCTCCTGGGCAGTTGCGTTATCTACACAGGGCAGAATATCATCCAAAGCTGTATGAGCTGTTGGGTTTTCAACCCATTGATCCATTGCAACACAGGTGTCACCAACCATACTGGAAAGTGAAAGTGAAAATGAAAATGTGTCAGGTAGCCAATTCTGACTGTCTTCAGCTTGCAGTACCATATAAATTTGTTATACTTAAGTTAGGAGACTCACTTATGGAGAATGAGAAATACGCCACACAAAATATATGTGCCCGTGACAAGGATCCACCCCAAAGTTACCAATCTGCAATTCCACTCATTGCAGTTAAATAGACATACAAAAACAGTTAGGGTTCTTTATATGTAAATAAATTTGCAGCCACTCACACGTACGCAAGAAATTCTATGCCAATAACTGAAAGTACTGCAATGAACAAGTATAACAACATTGTCATTGTAAAAGGTGAAAGTGTCTACAGATTACTACAAAGCCGCATTTTCTTAATGGGATAAAAATACTTACAGAAACCAAGTAAGGCCAAGAGGAGCATTACAGAAGCAATTACGATTAAAGTTTTCCTTCTGCAAGGAAGTAGCAAATATCATGATCAGAATGAGCACAAAAGTATGCAATCTGGGAAAGAGAGGAAAAAATTACTCACACAGCGTCTAAAATCTTATGTATATTATTTGCATTTTTCTCAGTCTCCTTTTCAAGATTGCTAGCTGAAGAATTTATTTTCTTATCAACCCTGTCAATGCCATTCTGGACACTGGGAGGCAGAAGTATATGATCAACCCCTATTGACTTGGCTGCAGATAGATGATCTGATACAATCCTAAGTTTACTGGCACTAGTATCTGACTGATTCACAACGTATTCCAATGTGTTTGTTGTGCTTTTATGGAACTTTCCTTGCCCTGTATACAGAAGTGCACATCCAATGCTAAAAACATGGAAAAAAAAAAAATCAAAGTTTGGAACCAGTGGGAGTTTATTCAATCAGACATCAAGGCACACAAAAGAATTAGGGGGGAATTACATCGCAGCAATGGTGAAGAGTGTGAGAAAGGCAAGCGAAATTGCATAAGCAGTTCGAGAATAGCCATAAATGCGGCCCTGGCAGCAGCAATGATATAAACTGATAACTAACAAGCACAGGCCAAATCCCACAAACCATGTAGCCGCAATGAGAAAGACGGGAGCAGCGGTGAACCCAACAGACTGCATAAAAAAACACAAAAACGAAACTAAGAACGTTGAGAAAATTAAGCAAAATTTGTGCCACACAAATTACTATAAGTCTGAATTTGATGAAAAATTGAACATTGAAATGATCAAACTACAATGAACAATAAGTATGGTTAAGAAAATCAATTGAAGAACCAAATAATCTAGAAAACAAAATAAAGAAAAATAAGGCTACAGAAGATGGAATTAAAGGAGAAACTCACAGAGAAATAATGCCTTTCAGTGATATTCCATCCACCTTTATAATAGTTAAAATCGTCAAGAGGGTCCTTTCTGCGAGTTCTGTTTGCAGCCAATATCAAAGATGAGTTATCCTCTAAATGTTCTGCATTGTTATCTTCAAGAACAGACCTACTCATCGTCCACGTAACGACACCGCACTCGTATTCAGCAATGGTTCCTATGATTGAAGAAACGAAGAGGATCGTTGATAAAAGAAGAAGTGAGTTTGTTCTGACGGAGAACATTGTTTTCTTCACTTTGATTGTGTTTCAAGACAAAACTTCGTGCATACTTATTCTCAGAGATGAAATAGAAGACAAGTGCATAAGAAAGTTTCAAACTTTGAGTTGGTGGGTTTGTCTTCTAGGGTGCGGAGGGAAGGGAGAATTGCATCATTTTGGCTGCATCATTATTTGATGATTTTAAGAATCCATGCGAACGTTCACTGGCGAACGTTTCGTGCCGAAAGCAAAACTCCTTCTGGGCTTTTGATCAAGAAATCTACCATGACTGTGGCACTGGGCCGCCCGCTTCACTCTAGCGGCTAAGGTTCTCTGATATTTACAAATTTGTACAAAATAATGCCCCATTGAAGTGATATTGTATAAAAAAAAAAGCCATAAAACTATACTTTCTTCTCAAAATGAAGCTCTATAACTGATAGCAAAACCTTATTTTCAATCCTGACCGTTCACACCAAATTTATGCTTGACTTTGATCAGGTTCGAGATACATGAAAGATTCTAGAGAATCAAATTCTATTATTGAAAATATTTAGGTTAGAGTTGATTTAAAATATAATTCACTAAGACTTATATCTAATATCATTTATTATATATATATATATATTTACACATCTTTAATTTTTGTTTGAGAAAAAATACTAACTCGAGAAAAATATGACTTTAAAGAAATCTAAGTTTAATAATTTGTATAGAATTGTAATAAACTAAGTAATGAAATTATTGAACTATTGTATCATAGAAGGAATAGGTCAAATTTTTTTTAATTATGTCACTTTTTAAGTTTTGCTAATTATAAAGAATTTAAATTGTCTTAATGAGAGTAAGATATCCACATTTTAGTTTTATAGTTTTTGTGTAAACTTTATTATTTTTTTTGTATTTTTGGAAATAAAATTAATATTTTATTATAATTTTCATAGAGACTTTTCAAACTAGGTACAGTGATTGCCATGATATGTATTTTATCGACTATTTGTTAGCCACCAGCACCAGCTGGGTTTGAGCTTTTTTCATTCAAATTAATTTTATGCTCTTTCTAACAATTTCAAGAATTATACATTGATATTATGTTATATTCCTACACGTGAACCATGCAAGATGTGATTCATGATCTAAGAATAAGAACACTACTTTATAACTTTTGTCCCTTCTTTGGAACATATTTATCAAGAATAAAGATTACCAATAATAAAGTACATATTCAATCTTGTACACTTATGCTTCCCCAACTGAATATGTACACATTTTAGGGAGAACAAATATGAACATATCAAATCATAGAGATTTTTAATTCTTATTTCTTACCTACCACTAAATTAAGAATAAAAAAATAATATATATGAAATCGAATATAGTAACATCTTTAACCTATAAAATAAAGCTAGCTATCCCGAACTCTTCCAACTCAATTACTTAACCAGATTTTCCATTTTAATAAACAATCCCTCATGGCTCACACTGTGCGCAGCATCTCCTCGTTTGGATATCCCCATGCCCCGTTAATGGATGACGAGCAATGGCTCCGCATCGTCCGAAGAAGCATTGAGCAAGAGCGCTCCCAGAGTAATAGTAAAGTTTCCATTTTAGTCGTCCCCAAAACCCTGATGTATACGGCTCCTAATTGTTACACTCCACAACATGTTGCCCTCGGTCCCAACCATTACTGGCGTCCTGAGCTCCATGACATGGAAGGATACAAGATTGCCGCGGCGAAAAGTGTTCAAAAGCAGCTTCGTATTCATAGCCTTAATTTCGAAGATCTTGTTAAGAAATTCATGGAGGAGTTTGCAGCGGATATCCGAGCTTGCTATCAAAGGTTTATATATTTAGATGACGACATGTTGGCTTGGGTGATGGCAGTTGACACAGCATTCTTGCTCGAGTTCCTTCAAGTGATATTCTACAACACCGAAGAAAATAAGAAGTCTATGATATCTCTCCCAGCTGCTGTTGGTGGTGAAAATCTTTCAGTGGAAGACGATGAGGTGCATAAAAAATCATATGCCCTTTCATTGATGTCACGAATGCAAGATTATGCAGGAAGTATAGCTTCTCGTAACGCAATTCTGAGAGATATGATGATGCTTGAGAATCAAATTCCTTTATTTTTATTAAGAGAGATGCTAAATGTTCAATTTTCTACCACAGAAGAATCAGCAAATACCAGATTGTTTCTCCTGTTGAAGGCTTTTTGTAAAGAGGTTTTCCCTTTCAAGTTCATGTTTGATAATTCAACAAAGATTGAAGTCTCAAAGAGTGCCCACTTGCTTCATTACATGTACTGCATGGTTCTGAACGTCGAGGAATTATCTCCTTCCGAAAACAAAACGAAGACTGAGGAAGAAGATGATAAACCCAAAGATATCCCTCCCCCCAGTGCAAATGAAAACGTTGTTACACTCCTCTCCAAAGTTAAAAATTTTCTTTCCCGTCGAAAGTTGCCCAAAAAATTAATACCAATATCTAAAGTAATTGTATTAGTTGCTAAAATCCCTTGGCATTGGATCTATAAGAAAAAGGATGATGATTCTTTGAGAGACAATGATGATTCCAACAAAGCAGCAGAGATCGAAATCCCATCTGCCACAAAACTCGAAAGAGCCGGCATCAAATTTTCAGCCATTCGGAGAGGTAAATTCCCAGACATAATTTCTTTTGATTCCAGAAGTGCAAGATTTAAGCTACCTACCATCACTTTAGATGAAAACACTGAGGTGGTGTTGAGAAATTTAGTAGCATATGAAGCATCAAATCCTAGACACTCATTGTATTTTACACGTTACACTGAATTGATGAATGGGATTATTGATTCTGCTGACGATGTGAAGCTTCTGAAGAAAACAGGCATCATCCAGAACCGTTTAAAAAGCGATGAAGAGGCAGCGAAGTTGTGGAATGGAATGAGTAGATCAATTAGATCGACGCAAGTAAAAAAGTTGGATGATATAATCAAAGACGTTAATAAATATTACGGTCGAGGATGGTTGGTTAAAGCTAAAAATTTTGTGAAAATTTATGTGTATCAATCTTGGCAATTTCTCACGTTGCTGGCTGCGATTCTGCTGTTGCTATTGGAGATGTTTCAAGCTGTTTGTTCGGTCTACAGCTGCCACACCATATTTCATTTCGAGAATCCGGCTGAGTAGACTTTAGTGCTGTGCATATTTATATATTAAACTTCGATGTGATGTGTGCTTTAATTTAATAAATAAAATTCGGGAATGCAAAAGAAAAAGACTTGTAATTACTATCAATACATTTAATTTTCAAGGGAATTCGAGAGTGCAAGGAAAAGACTTGAGTTTTTAGTCCATGACACTCAATCGGGTCTGAGATAATGAATTTAATGAAATTTCACAACTAAATTTAATGAAATTAACTGTTAAGATAGCCTCTCAATTGTCCTGTTGCGAAACGAGCGAGAACAGCCATAGAGAGCGCAAAACGCCTGTAACATCATTAAGAACAAGAGCAAGATGGCAGCCAGCAACGTTAGAAACTGCCAAGAACTAAACACATGATGTTTCAAAAATTTTCGAATTTTGACTCGCCATCGAGCTTCATAATACTTGTTAATATCTTCAATAACTTCATCTAAGAATGGCACTTTGGTCAATCTAATTGACTTACTCATCCCATTCCAAAGTTTTGCAGCCTCTTCATCACTCTTTAAACGGTTCAATATTATACCCGCTTCTCTAAGCAACTTCACATCGTCCTCAGTATCGATAATCCCATTCATCAATTCCGTGTAACGAGTAAGAGCCAGTGGCCCTGATGCGTTTGATGCTTCATATGCTACTAAATTTCTCAAAATCACCTCTGTGTTTAAGTCTAAACTAACTGTGGGAAGAAAAAATGTGACGCTCTCAACGTCGAAACTGATGGTGGAGATGCTACCATTAGTGGGTGAGAAACGAACCCTGGCTTTTGAGAGCTCAGTGACAGAAGGAATTGTGATTTCTTCTACTAATGGTGGTTTGCTGATCTTATAGCTCTCGTCTTCTGGTTTGTTTTCTTCGGTTCTGTGGAAAAAGGATGTAACAAGATGTTTCAAGATCAAAATTCCAGGAAGGTTAGACAAAATTGTCCAAGGTACTTTTACTATGGCTTTGACTGGTCTTGACATAAAACACACCAGAATCTTGTTTTGTAATTCCGAAAGAAGCCTCCACGTCTTCCATAGAAATTGCTTAACATAATTTGAACCCCAAAAGAATCTTTCCGTGCCTTGCTCGTCAGCTTCACAGTGATCTTCTACACCGATGATTTCGGTTGTCCCTTCCAATTTGGGCACAAACATGCGGTACAAGAAGTCTAGCAAATGGGAACAGTCAGAGAGGTCAATTTTTGGCAAGTCTTGCATCATTTTGAAGGGTGAGATCTCTCTGCATAATCCCATTAACATCGACAACAATGTATCATCGGCTGATTCGAACGATTGAAATCGGAATTCTAACATCTTCCTCAATATGAAAACAGGTATTTGGTTCTCAAGCATCAGAATATCTGTAACGATAGCATTATGCCATGACAAAGTTTTACCTTCTCTGCTGGCGTAGATTTGAAGGAAGTGCAGCAGAAACAAAGCATCAATGGCCATCATCCATGCCAAAGTTTCACCACTGAAATCCAAAAACTTGTGATAACATGCCCGAATCTTCGGCTCAAGATTTATCAATTGCTCAACCAGGTTTTGAAACTTGGGACACTGAAGTTGTTTTTGAGTTCTTTTTGCTGCAACTAGTTTATATCTTTCCATCTCAAACAGCTCGGGACGCCAATGATGGTAAGGACCGATTGCAACCTGATGCGGGGTGTAGGATTCTGGACAACTACACGTTAAGGTTTTGGGGACATTGAAAATGCAGGCCGAGGATTCAATGTCGTCTTCATCAAGTTCTTCTTCCAGGGCTCGACGGATATAAATTACCCATCGATGCTCATCAAAATTTGAACTTAAATTCAAGGGCATTGTGTGTTGAAGAGTGTAGAAATGTTTGTTTATCTTTGGAATGTGTTGATAGCAAGAAATCAAGCAACTGGTGTTGATACATTCAATGGAGAGCTTGAAGCTTCTGTTATATAGCCCATAAATGTTGTTAATATTAATTAGTATCAGTTTTTAAACAAATAAATGAGATTTGTGGTTTCAGGATTTTCCTCTCATATATTTAAAATTAAAGCCAAATATTTATTTGACTAATTTATAATTTAAAGAAAAGTATATAGCACGTGATTTAAATCTCGATTCCACTCTTACGCTAAGAACTGTGTATCTTTTGGTCAGCAAATGGCGGCTTCTTTGCAACTAAATGTGAAGCCATTGAAGCCCGGGTTTTGTCTTAAATCCGCATCCAAACACTTCCCTAAGCTGCCGGCAAGAGTCCGCTGCGCCGCCGCCACAGCTTCCACAAAACGCTACAGCATCACTCTTCTCCCCGGCGATGGTATCGGGCCAGAAGTCATCTCCGTTGCCAAGAACGTCCTTAAGCTCGCTGGCTCCCTCGAAGGTTCCATCTCTTTCATTTTTCTCAAAAGCTCGCATTTTCGGAATTGCTTGCTTCATTGAGGCACATTTAAGAAAACAATAGAGGAGAAATTAATGATCGTATATTTATAATGTTCCAGTACATAAATTTGTTTTTGGGTTTTGGAGTTAGGGTTTAAATTGCTAAGTTTTTTAATAAACTTTATTCTTTGGGGTTGATAAAATCTCTCTTAAAAATTGAAAATCATGATTAAACTTTTCTCGAAGTCGTAAAATTAATTAGAAACTGTTTTCAGCGAAGGTTACTGTCTATTTTTCGAACAGGAGAAGTTAACATGTTTCTAGAGAAAAACTTGTAAGATATGGTTTTTTTTTTTTTCTGGTTTTTAGGATGGATTTTAACTTTACCTTTTCTTTGACATATTCTATTAGGAATTGAATTTTTATTTCAAGAGATGCCTATGGGAGGATCGGCCTTAGATTTGGTTGGAGTTCCATTACCAGAGGAGACTCTTTCAGCAGCGAAGCAATCTGATGCCATCCTTCTCGGAGCAATTGGAGGGTATATGATCTTTTGTTATTTTGTTTGTTTTTTGAGTCGCTTTGAATGTCATAAATTAATCCATTAATTTTGTGATTTTTCCCTTAAAGTTATAAATGGGATAATAATCCAAAGCACTTGAAGCCAGAGACTGGGTTGCTTCAACTTCGACAAGGTCTTAAAGTCTTTGCTAATTTGAGACCAGCAACTGTTTTACCACAGGTAACATTTGTTTAGGTGCAGTTTGCTGGACTTTTCAGTATCTCTCTCTTTTTTTTTTATGTTACTCTTTGGAAAAGGATTTGGAATTTGTGAAAAATAAAATACTGTTTTAGTGATTTGCTTCGTACCTGCATAAAAATTTCAGAAAATTGACTTAAAAAGTCTCTGGCTTATAGTATTTTATAGTAATAGGCTATTCATAGAAGCATTTGCTAATTTACTTTGATTTTGATTTGCTTTTTAAACCAACAGCATGACATTGGTGTTTTTCCTGAGGCAAGTAACCTTCATTTTATAAGTTTTTAATTTATTTTGTGTTATGTGTGAACGGTGATATTAAAATCATGGAGTCACTACAGCAACAGTGTGAATATAGTATCATTCATCAAATAGAATGGATGCTTTTGTTTGTATGACAAGGAAGTTTGTTGGGAAACTGTTAAAATTTTTTCTTAAAAATGCTTTTATGTATCATGTCATAATTATAGTTAGCATTATTTTTATTTTATGTATGTTGTAAATGAATCTCATTCTGTGTTATACCCTCTTTTAGTTAGTGGACTCTTCAACATTGAAGAAGGAGGTTGCTGAAGGTGTTGACCTTATGGTTGTAAGGGAGCTGACCGGAGGTCTGAATTTGTTGTAACCACAATCACATGGATTGG
>JAJEJH010001541.1:0-23043 GCA_026122585.1 Anacardium occidentale
CTTGATCCTTTCTCATGTTGCATGTCATGCTATGGTATGCATATGCAGCTTTATTATCTGAATTCATGCTTATCTGATGCTTATCTGAAGCATTTTAGCAATTAAATGAATTTTTCATGCTTAATTAATCAATTTATATTCATTTTCTGGAAAACTGCTACTACACGGGCGTGTGGGCATGGCATACGGGCGTGCATGGCTCACACACGGGAGTAAATGGCTCACACACGGGCGTGCATGTCATGGACACATAGACATGTGCCCAGACGCAAGAGGTCGTGCTGCTGACCGTGCAAGCTACTGGAATTCTGGGTGAATTCATGAGGAAAACTTGCACACGGGCGTGTGTCTGCTATTCTGGTCGTGCACACAGCATGCACATGGGCGTGTTCCTGGAAAATCAAAGGCACACGGTCGTGCCATGCAGGCACACGGTCGTGTGTCTTGTTCTTCAACAAGAACACCGTCTGGAAAATGCATCAAATCCATACAAATTCTCAATCAATCTCAAATTCACTTTTAACATACATTCCCAGCACCTCAAATAACACAATTCAAGCATCAAATGCAACATGCATCAATCATCAACGAATTCACCATGGAAGCACCTCTATTCTCTCACTAAACATACTCAACCATGCATGCAAGGCTCAAGGATGGAATTTCATCATCCAATTCAACATGCAACGACATATAAGCATACCCAAAGTTCATTCACATGCCATAGATTCGTTCAAGCATCACATTTCATCAAATCATGCTGGGAAAACTCAAGGAGTGGTAAGTGAACACTTACCTCGTGCCATTGCCTCTGAAAGCTTTCTCTTAAGCTAATCTTTTTGCTCTCTAGCTTGATCGGGAGCTACTTGCTGTGGAATTTCCTCTCTAAGGTTGAGAGGAACTGAAATGAAAAGAGAAGATGCTGAAAATGCAAAGTGGGTGAGAAATAAAATGCCAATTCTCTCGGCTCTCTCTTATATACATGCACTTGCACGGGCGTGCAAGGCAGATGCACGGGCGTGCACATGGGATAATGAGTATTACTTATTTCTCGCTCATTCACATGATCGAATCCTTCTGAAAGGAATCATACGAAAGCCACACAGGCTCTGGATACTTACTAACTCACCCCTGGACATTTCTAGACTCCCAATCTATCTCTGGATTCCCTTTCTAACCTTAAAACTCTTCCCCTAAGGGCTTTTCTAACCTGGGATGCTATACATGCCATGTATATTGTGAACTTACTGTGTAATGACTAAAATGCCCTTGAAAAAATCAAGAACTAAAATTTCATTTAAAATCCTTAGAAACCTTAAAATAGTCCCCAAGCATGGGGCATGTACTGTTATGGTGCACGGTCATCCAATAACTTATATCTTAATGACGTAAAACCATTTGTTACCATGATTGTACATTTCTTTCTTATACAATCATGACATTGTAACTCATTTACCGTATAATTCTTTTATCTCTCATGCTCATCTACTTGACTTATACACAATTGTGTCCCTATTGCATGTATAGTCATGCATCTTACAATCATACGATCATGCATGCTGACTAACAACAACATTGTATCTTTCTTTCATCTATTTTTGCTAAAAACTACATCTTTTTGGTCAAGATCTAGTCCTCATCATCACCAAACATCAATTATCATGTTTAACACATTAAATACCTTTAAATAGTTCAAATTCATCATAAGATCATAACCTAAACGTAGGTCATTCATTATCTTCCCAAAAATAAACCATTCATCATATAAATCCAACTTTAACCATTATATCATGCTTTAAAACACATAAAGACTCCAAATCATCTTTGAAAATTGTAATACCTAGCTTGTTATATATTACTGTAGATCATTTTTTTTTTGAAATATTTCTTTATATAAATATATATCTCTAATATATAGTAGTGGGTATTACTCTGACTGCTTACTGAAAATATGCGGAAGCTGGTTTACAAATGTGATGGAAAACTAAAACCCACTGTACAGTATCCTAAATAAAAACTCATGTTTATAAAATAATAATAATATCTGAAAATATATAAGATACTGTACAATCTGAATGCATGAGCAATCTAAAGCATGCGAGCCATAAACATGCTATCTGTTGAAACTACACATATATACTTACATATATCTGAAAACTCGGGTGAAAACCCACTCAAGCCATATCCCACACACCAGCCATCTCTCGTGCACCAAGCTCAGCTCCCCGAAACACCAACCTGTAAAAAGAGAAACAACGGGAAATGAGTGACAAGTCACTCAGTAAGCATCTCCTACCTCTACCCTCGGGTAGGCTCTAGACTAAGCTGCTGCTGACTAACTGCTATCTAAGCGAACTTAACTAAGCTCCTGATAGCCTAAAAGCTTCTTCTAATCCTCTGCTTTTCTTATTAATTTTTACGTTCTGATAGGATTAGCTGAATTCTTTTATTTCTTTATTTCTGACGTATATCGTGCAGCTTTATCTTTCTTTTATTTCTATTCTTATATAATTCTGATCTTACTGTTTGTATGCTCTGCCATGTCATGTACTAAGTGTCATGGTATGCTGAAATCATGCTATTTGCCCTTGGGCCTATTTTTCTGAAAACATATTTCTAAAAACTATTGTTAGGATCTAAAGATCCAAAACACTGAAAAGCTGAGTAAAACTGTTTCTGAAATCTTTGTATCTGAAGATACTTGCTATGCTGATCAGACTGATGAAAACAGAGATTCGACATCCTGGCCAAGTGGGCTAAACCATATCAGCGAAATGCCAGTAAGCTGAAATGTCTTACCATACCAGTCCTCGGACCAGTAAGCTGAAATCTAACCAATCTGACCGAAGTCAGAAAGCTGAAATCCCACAGATGCCCCCTCGAATTCACCCTCAATAATTGACTCAGATATCGATGCAAATGGATCGCTCGATCCCTTTTCTGAAAACACTGTTTAACATGCTATGCTGAATGATGCTATTCATGCATGTTATCTTTTAAATTCTCTTTTCTTTCTGTTCTGTTTTCTATTTCTGTTTTCTGTTCTCTTTCTGTTTCTGTTTCTGTTCTGTTTCTGTTTCTGATTCTATTTCTGTTTTCTGTTTCTATTTGTGTTTCTGTTCTATTTCTGCTCTTGTCTTTATTTCTATTTTCTGATCGTAACCTATTACTAGATTACGCTACGTAAGTTTGGTGATGAGTTTCTCGTTCTGTTGGGAGATTAAAGCGTGATTTTGGAAAATATCTTATTCTTTTATCTTTCTTTTCTTTTCTTTTCTTTTTTTCCTTTCTTGTTATTGAAATTCTACTTATTTACTTCTTTTTCTCATTTTGCTAAGACGCACGGGCGTGCAGGATCAGACGCACGGGCGTGCATCCTGCACGCCCGTGCGTGCATGCGAGTGCACGGGCCGTGTGCCGGTCGTGCAGCCCAACCGTACAAGCTTCTGGAAATTCTGACTAAAAATTTACACTTGGCTCATGCACGGCCGTGACCCTCAGGCGTACGGGTATGACTCCCTCAAAAAGCTGGTTGTCATGCCTCGCATACACGGCTGTGACCTTGCTCAAAACCAGAATGCACGGGCGTGCGCACACGAATGCACGGGAGTGCATCCAGCCCCATTTCGACACCCACGGTCGAAATCCGCAAGTTCACACCAAATCTCAACCCAAAACTCATCACATTTCTAATTAAACATACTAGCATGCAACATACACTGCTAATAAGCTAAAAACATGCATCAAACACTGAAAACATCCAACCAAGGAACCACAAATCCAAGGAAAATGGGAAAAGGTAAGGGAATACTTACCTGGAGTTGCTAAGATCTTCTATCTCTCTATCCTCGGTTGAATCTTGGCTGGAATGGCTATTAAAGCTGGCTAATCTCTCCCTCAAAAGGCTAGGGTTTCCTGGAGAGAAAAGAAAAGGGAAAAGCTGACTGAAACGGGCGGAGGAAAACATTGGTTTATATACCAGCAGGCATGCACGGGCGTACGGCAAACATGCACGGGCGTGCATGGCGAGAAAGGGACGTACGGGCGTGCACACAAGAACGCACGGTCGTGCTCCTTCCACAAGCTACATATAAAGCCAACAAAAGACATTTCTACCCTCCTATCTCATTGAGACAGATTTCTAACTGAGAAATCTCTCTTCTAACCCCGATTCAAGGCCTAAAAAAGACCATTCTAACATCTGGCTGTTACAAAAATTCATAATTCAATCACATTCATACATAATATCTGAGATCTAAAACATATATCATTAAACTGTGCATGAAAAATTGATCCTTAGAAGATAGTAATTTTACTTACCTTGCAAAGCTTGCTAATGTACTTTCTCTCTCTTGCTTAACTTCAACCAAACAATGATGATTAACAACAACTATAACGTCTCTTGACTCTGACAAACACTCCTGCTCTTAGGTAAAAAATGATGTAATGAAATAATAGGAAAATTCAAAGAATGAAGAAGGCCTTCATGTAGGTCTTGAACTCACTAAGCACGCACGAGTGTAAATGTCCAAGGTGCATGAGTGTCTGTGTGTCTAGGGCACACATACACTCATGTGGCAACTTCCTATTCTATCACATGTACAGTCCTAATTAAATTTTTGAATAATTATTTTATCTTTCATAGGTTATTCCTAAACCTGCATCTTGATCTTAAGACTATAAAATTATGAAAATGACCTCATACATACTTTAGGCATTATTGATTTACAGTGTTGTCAAATGGTTCAATCAATGATGATAGAGTGGCTAGACATGTAGGGCATTACACTATTTCTCTATATTTTTACATGATTACTTATTTGTATAAGCATAACTTATGATATTTTTCGGTATTATGTTGAAATAATTGATAATGTGTGAATGTTTCGTGTTTTAATAAGAAGTTTTAAGAAAGGTAAGGTATTTTTTAATAAAGCATTTTATTATGGTTTTGTTTTAAGTCATGTTTTATAAACCTATTTTGGGGGTGTAAAGATGTAATATGTTTTACTACTTAGATGTTACATATCCTTATTGGGTTGTTGCTTTCGAAGGAAAATGATATCCTTATCGGCTATTTTTTTAGTAATTTCTCTTGTTTTACTAATTAGATTTAAAAAAATAAATGTTTAAATTAACACTCTCTCATCGAAAATATCATAACCCCTTCCCCCCAAAACATGAAAAATTGTAAAAAGAAACCATGCCATGAGTACCTATTAAACGCATCACACGTAGCTACAAAAAGCATGTCTATCAACCCCAACACATCTAGCACCCCTACTATTCTAAAAACTAACAAAAAACCCCTCCCTAACTTTTGAAAACTAGCAACTACACCCTCATCCTAACATTTGTGAGTATGCATGATTTACACAAAGTATGTGCATCATGCCCATTAACAAAGAAATTTGTGTGGTGTTCGGGCAACACGTTTCCAAAGCAATCTTAACCTCTTTTCTACGTATTTTAATACTTGTGCAATAAGAAATTTCAACCAAAATCATTATCAAATTAAGTTTAGAAACAAAAAAAAAAAAAAAAAACCTGAATTTCTACGACATGAAAAACGTACTAAGTTATCACAAAAATCAATTAAATCTCTATTCTAGGATATTAAAATCAATGTACAAATCTTTTTCATCATTTTTGTTGCTAGATTTCATCCAAAATCGCTTACTGGAATTATTGATTGCATACTTGTTTGGTGGATGAATCTTGGTCTAAATTGGATGGTTGTTGATCACAGATTGCATGCATATGCGAATTTTATAAGCACATAGTTCAGTTTTGTTATTTTTAAGTACATGTGCTACATGTGCTACGTGTACTATACATGCCATCTACACGCGGTATTGTTTAAAAATCATCAATTGGATTAAATTATTTTTTGAATTAAAAAATAGATATTTAAATTAATATCACTCATATATATATATATATATATATATATATATGCAATTTATTATTAGTTACTATAAATATAATGCAAAAGTTTTATGAGCGGAGTAAATTACTGTGTAGAGAAACTACTTTGCGGTGGGAGATATTCACAGTTGAGTGGGGCCGCTTCACCGAACCCTCCTTTTCTTTTTGACTGATTGTTATTTTCCACGTAAATTTTAAGTGCGCAAAATCTTCCGAGATTGATTATTTTCTATTTTAACTACTCCAAATCTGGAAGTTTTCATGAGTAAAGTTTAAAACCCATAATTCGTTCTTCTAATTTTTTTTTTCTTCTCAGTTTTAACTGGTAAAGGATATTTCAATAAGTTTATTTATTTAATTTTAATTTATTAAAAATAGAAGAATTCGCATGTCCAGTACTTCCTCTTGCACATCTCTCGCTTCTTCCTTCACACCCAGCTGCATCATCATTTTTTCTCTCTCTCCCCTTCTTCTTCTTTCACATTACAACTGAGAACTTGCCACCGCTTCTCTCCTCTTAAAAGCAAAAGTGAATAATAAAAAGTATATGTGTTTGGCAAAGTGTTTAGTTAAGATTGCACTCAATCGCGGAATCTGATGCTTTTTATTGTTCAGCCCCTCTTGAGCTATGTATTCTATCTATTTCTGCCCATGATTCTTTCTGAAATGACTTTTTGCCCCTAAAACATCGTTTGAATTTCACAGCTCACCTAACCGTATAGTTATTCTCTCTACAATTATTGACAAATTTTGCACTGAAATTAAGCAACATTTTTTGAATTGGAAAGTGAATTTTTTTGACAAAGTTTGTAGAGCAGAAAAAGTGAGAATACAGAAAAATCAATTAAAGTGATTATATGAAAACAAAATGATGTTATGGCAGTTGAAGTGCTGTCGGAGACTGAGGTGCCTTTAAATTTCTGTGCAGTTTATGGGGTTAGTGTTTTTCCAAGGCTTACATTTTCCGGGAAAATTCCCATCTTTGGGAAAATTCTTGGAAGTTTAAATTAATATGATTATATATATTGATTTGGTTAAAAGCGGTGTCGTGCTGATTGCTTACTTTGTATTGCTATACTGGTGTGCATGCTAGACTGGTTGGTGGGTGGGATCCTTCTTCTCACTCTGTATATAGAAATAATTAAATGTAGTAATAAATCCATTTTGTGACTTTGGTCATTTGACCTCCTGTGCTAAAGCCACGGATGCTGGATTGGCATTGCATTGCTGTTCAGATAAGGAGCATGCCTTCTTAATTGTGGGTAACTGAGTTTGAATGGAGGCAATTACAAAATTTAGTGGATTGCATCGTAGGCAATATTTTAATAACAATTTTTAAAATATTCAATTTGTGTTAAAAGAGATAATTTTGTTGTTGACGATAGTTTTTTAATATGACAAATTTATATATTTGTTTGTAAAAATATCCTAACTTCAATTAGTATGTAAGCTTTTTATTTTTTCAATTACAATATCGACTCTAGTTACAAAAGTAATTTGACTTCATTTTGACATACATTTATTGATTTTTAGATCTATTATTTTCATACTTATACTATTATATAAACATTTTTTTTATTTAAAATAATAGAAATACAAGCAAGCAATTAATTACCTTTAAAGCATATTTTAAAAGTTTTATCTTCATCTTCATGTTATAAAGAAATAAGACGTAAAATACTTTACTTTGCCATCTATTTGAGTTGTATTTGTGATAACCATACCAATTATTGTAAGTTTACTTTTAATGAATGCTTTTTTAATAGCCTCTGGTATCTGCCTTTCTCTTATTTATCTGGTTAGTTTATTTTTTAACTTTGTCTTTAGACTTTGTATTGACAATTGATATCTTCTTAGTGCTTTAAAAATGAAGAATGAACGAAATTGATAAAGGAGTATTTGAATAGAGTTCACCATTAATTGAATGATTTATAGAATAAATTTTTTTGTCAGATAATATTGGATGGATTGATAAGATTAAAAGTTTTTAAAAGATTTTTTTTGACTCAATTGATAGTTAAAAGAAAAAGGAAGATTATTCTCAAATTATAATATTAAGATAAGCTGACAGTGGGACAAATTTTACTTATTAAGATCTTTACCCAATACAATGTGAAGACAATTCTTTCTTTTAATATGTGAATATAAATACCGTAAAATTTATTTGTGTTCATATATTAATTTGTATAGCTGTCATTCTAAGTGTTGTTATTTATGAAAACGAAGAAGAAAAGACGAAGACGGAGAGGAGAGCAATGCTGAAAAGGATATGAATTTGTAAAATAATGTAGCTTAATTTGTAAAATAAGAAAGGGACAACACTTTTCAACCCGTAGCTTAATTTCAAGGCAAAGTTCGTCAACAATTCTAGAGAGAAAAACTATACGGTTGGGTGAGATATGCAATTCAAACGGTGTTTTAGGGGCTAAAAGGTTATTTCATGAAGACTCAGGGGCAGAAATAGATCACATACATATCTCAAGAGAGACTGATTTGGTTCGGCCGGCTTGTCTCTGTCGCCTGACTCTTTGTGATTTTTTGGACTTTGTGCTTGCTTCTTTTGTTTATAATGTTTTACTTACAAAAGAAAAAAAAAATACTTGTCTCTCTTTTATGTGGTAACTAAACTTCTTTTGGTGCTGTCAGTTCCTTCTCTCAAAAGTCTTGTATTTTTTTTTTTTCGCTTCTATGGCTTCATCACCTTGTTCTTCGTCCGGAACCCATCAAACTGAATATGATGTTTTCCTTAGTTTTAGAGGTGAGGATTCACGTAATAACTTCACAAGCCATCTCTATGCCGCTTTGCGTCGAAAACAAGTTGAAACCTTCATTGATGAAGAAGGACTCAAGCGAGGAGATGAAATTTCACCTGTGCTTTTGAAAGCAATCGAAGAATCAAAGATTTCGGTTATTATTTTCTCAAAAGACTACGCTTCTTCAAGATGGTGCTTAGATGAACTAGCAAAGATCCTTGAATGCAAACAAATGAATGGCCAAATTGTTATACCAGTTTTCTACCAGGTGGATCCATCAGATGTACGTAAGCAGAACGGAAGTTTTAAGGATTCTTTTGAGAAGCATGAACAGCGTTTCGCGGAGATGAAAGAAAAGATTCAGAAATGGAAGGATGCTTTGACTGAAGCTGCAAATCTATCAGGATGGGATTCCTCTGTCATCAAGTAAATCTAATTTTCGCTGAATCTATGTGAATGAATCTGTGCATCTATTCATTGTCAGCAGAAAACATGAAAATAATTCTCCAGCTTTTGTGAAGAGATGAAAAAACATACTCTGTTTCCATAATCCAAAATTGCTGTCGAATTAGGAAAATATATATGTTAACTTCATGTTCTACTATTTTTTGGTGGTCGATTTCAACTAACTATTACTAATCTTCATACTGATAGGCCTGACGCACAACTCGTGGACAAAATTGTTGATGATATTTTGGAGAAATTGAAAGATGCATCATACTCGAATGACTCCAGCGGCCTAATTGGATTAAGTTCACGCATCGAGCAAGTAAAATCATTATTATGTATTGGGTTGTCTGATTTTCGAATTATAGGAATTTGGGGAATGGGTGGTATAGGCAAAACAACCATTGTGGGAGCTGTTTTCGACCAAATTTCAAGCCAATTTGAAGGTTGCTGCTTCAGTATTAATGTTAGAGAAGAATCAGAAAAATATGGACTAATTCATATAAGAGACCAAGTTCTTTCACAGTTATTGGGAGAAAATCTCAAAATAGGCACTCCTATTATACCACAATATATCCACAGACGACTTCAACGCAAAAAAGTGTTCATTGTCCTTGATGATGTGAATAATTTAAGGCAATTAGAGGTTTTAGCTGGAGGGATTCATCGATTTCATGACGGAAGTAGAATCATTGTTACAACAAGAGATAAGCAAGTGCTTCATTGTTATGGAGTGCATAGCATATATGAGGTTGAGAAATTAAATTATAATGAAGCTCTTCAACTCTTTAGTAATTATGCTTTCAAAGAAAATCATCCTCTGGAACAGCTTCGGGAGCTCTCTATCAAGATACTGAATTTTGCCAAAGGCAATCCACTGGCTCTTAAAGTATTGGGTGCCTCCCTTTACCAAAGGAGCAAACAAGACTGGGAAAGTGCGTTTCATAACTTGCAAATGCTTTGCGATCCTCAAATTTATGACGTGTTGAAAGTTAGTTATGATGGATTAAGCAGTGAAGAAAAGAGTATATTTCTTGATGTTGCATGTTTTTTTAAAGGGAAGGATAAAGATAGTGTTGCAGAATTATTAGATGGCCATTACCCTTTGGGTAGCCTCATAAATAAATCCTTGTTAACAATATCAGGCAACAGGCTTCAAATGCATGATATATTACAAGAAATGGGTCGAGATATTGTTTACAAAGAATCAAAAACAGAACCTGGCAGACGTAGCAGATTGTGGCATCATGAAGATATATACCACATATTAAAAAACAATAAGGTAGATTCTTTCCTTTGCATCAACCGTTCAATAAACAATCAATTGTTATGATGTTCACTTTACTAATTATCTCTGTAATAAACAATTAGGGGACTGATTTAGTTGAAGGCTTATTCTTAAATATGTCCAAAGTAAAAGAGGTGAGATCGAGTTCAAGAGCATTTGCAAATATGTGTAATCTTAGGTTGATTAAATTCTATGATCCTGGCCTTTACGAAGACTCTACGGAAATCTCCAAAGTAAAGCTTTATGGAGGCTTAAAATATCTTTCTGATAAGTTGAGATATCTATATTGGGCTGGATATCCTATGAAATCATTGCCGTCAAACTTTTCCCCAGAGAACCTTGTTCAACTTGAATTACCTTGTAGTGATGTTCAACAACTCTGGAGAGGATCAAAGGTAGAATTTATTACCCAAATACATCTTTCTTTTATTTATTTATTTATTTTGAATATAAAAAATTTGTGCTTCATGATCAGCGTACTAATTTAGTCATGTAAATTATCTTTTGCTGCAGCATGCCTTCAATTTAAAGTCAATTGATCTTCAACACTCCAAGAACCTTATAACGATGCCAGACCTGTCAGAAGCCCCACAACTTGAGATTATAGATCTTGAAGAATGCAGAAGCTTGGTTGAGGTTCCCTCATCTATACAACATCTGAAGAGACTTAGTGTCCTATGTTTACGGGGTTGCGAAAGTCTTAAATTCTTTCCTAGAAACATTCATTTTGTTTCTCCTATAATTCTTGATCTCTCCTTTTGCATTAATCTCATTGAGTTTCCTCATATTTCGGGGAAGGTACAGCACCTCTTTTTAAATGGGACTGCAATTGAGGAAGTTCCTTCGTCAATAGAATGTTTAAGTGAGCTTTTATTATTAAACCTGACAAAATGTACAAGGCTCAAGAGTGTTTCAACTAGCATCTGCAAATTGAAGTCTCTTCGTTCGCTTTCTCTTTGGAACTGTTCTAAACTTGAAAGTTGCCCAGAAATCTTGGAGGAAATGAAAGATTTGGTAGATCTTAATTTAAATGGAACAGCAATAAAGACACTGCCATCTTCAATTCAACATCTAATTGGGCTTCGTTCTTTGGAGTTACGGGATTGCAAGGAGCTTCAGACTATTCCAAGCAGCATCTGTAATTTGACGTCTTTGGGTGAAATTGATCTTGCTGGTTGCTCGAAACTTGATATATTGCCTGAGAATTTGGGAGATTTAATACTTTTGAAAAGGCTTACGGCAACAAGAGCTGCTATATGTCAACTTCCTTCCTCTATTGCAGATTGGAAACAGACAACAGATTTAGATTTATCTTTCTGCGCTTTAATGGAAATTCCAGAGCATCTCTGCTCTGCATCCTCATTGGTATCATTAGATTTAAGTGGAAACCCTTTTGAGACTCTACCCACCAATTTCAAGCAACTTTCTCATCTGAAAATCCTTCACTTAGGGAACTGCAGTATGCTTCTATCATTACCGGAGCTTCCATTATGTCTAGAATATGTTGAGGTAGTAAATTGCAAGCGGCTTCAATTGTTACCGGAGCTTCCCTCTAGTCTAAAAGAGTTAGAAGCATTTGAACTTGAAAAATTATCTGGAAACTGCATCTCAGATCAATTGTTTGATATAACTTTCTTGTTCACAAACTGTCTGAATCTAATTCAGAAGACATGCATCAATACTTCGGCAGATTTACAGCAAAGAATTCAACTTATGGCAACTGCATTACTGAGAATCTGCTATGAAGAGGTTCTCTTTCACTCTCCCTTTCTAGTTCACTCCTTTTGCCTCTCTTCTCATAAGTCATAAATTTTCTTATGACAGGAAATTGATGAGATACCTACAACCAGCTTATGTTTACCTGGAAGTGAAATTCCGAAGTGGCTCAGCTATCAAGCTTCTGGATCTTTGGTAACTATTCAGCTACATCAAGATTGGTGCAATAGAAGATTCATCGGATTTGCTTTTTGTGCTGTACTTTCTTTTGACGAGAGAAGTTTTTATGAGGAAGCAATTTATGTAAATTGTAGTTACCAATTTGAAAGCAGTTATGTTGATACCGTTCACTTTCGTTGCGATTTCATAATTGGAGCGGCCTTGCAGGATGACATGATAATCGAGTCTGATCACTTGATATTGGGTTATAGTCCCTATTTGGATGTTAAACTACTTAATGGTGATTATACAAGAGCCTCATTTGAGTTCAATCCAATTAAAAAATATCCCATGAGGAACGTAGAAGGTTGCAGGGTCAAAAGTTGTGGTGTCTGTCCTCTATATGCACAGCCTCACTCAACCCAAATAAACATTTTTGATGAGAAATTGGCAACCATAAAGCAAGATTTTGGGGAAACAGTTGTAGAAGACTACACCAACGAGGAAGCTGACAGATTTGGGAGTTGCAGTGGCGTATCTGTTGAGGAAGTAGAGCCGCATCCTAAAAGACTCTGCAGAAATAAGTAAACAACAAAGAGAAATAGCAGTGGCTTGTTGCTCTTATATTGGCCGACTTCTGGAGGCTTTGTGTTCTTGGTATGCTGGAGATACTAATGGTTCCTCAAATTTACTGGTAATTCAGCTATCAAATTTATTCTTTCTGTTTTTCTTTTAGTTTCAAGGGAAAAAAAAAATGCCGAGATTGTATAAGTGATTGGTTTATTGACACAGTTTGTTATACTTGTTTTTGTTGTTTTGACTTATTTAGGTATGCTAAACATATATGGTATTCGGAATCAAATTACCATGGAAGTTAGCACTGCATAATTTTAAAATATTACAACTAATTCCAACCAACTGCTTATTTAGAAACGAAAGACGGGGTCAAAGCCTTCATGTAATCTATTTATTTTGTTTAAGAATTCTGTGATTCCGTTTAGTTAACTGATCTCTTATTTTATATTTGTTACCCATTTATTTGAAGTCAGGCTGCTTGTTGGATTTTCTTTTGCTACAAATTCAACCCCATTTATGTTTTTATCTGTCATTTCATCAGAGGTTTGATTTCTGATTTGGAGGAGTTGTTTGCATGCTTAATTTAGTTGCTCCAGAAACAATTATTTTTGTGAAGAATGTTGCATACGATCCTCTGCATTATAATGGAAATACTGACGAATGTTTTTATTTAACTAATATGGTAAAGTGTTGAAATGTTTTGTGAAAGTGTTTTAATGTGCTTAACGGAGTGTTTTTTTTTTTTTTTTTTGTGTAAGGTAATGAGTAACAGGAAAATGACAACGTTTAAAGGAATAAGTGAAACGATGCATTTCGGATAAAGTATTACTTGGAATAAAAGGCTCAACATTCTGTCTTCGAGAGTTTTCTTCTTTTGTTATTGTTGTTAATACAAGAGAGATATCGACGATTGGAGGGAAAAATGCAACTTGCAAAGTCGGCAAAAAGATCTAGGATCTAGTTTTTGTTTTTAATAGTTTGTCTGTTGTAATCGGACATTAAATAATGCTTGTATAGCTGCATTTTTCAGATATTGTGTGTATGTTTCATGTAAAATCCCTCACTATTCTTCCAATAAAGTAATTAGAGATATTTTTAAAAATTTTACAGTGTGATTGTGTTTTTGAGTTATTTAGCTTCTCTTTACAGTCTGTGTTCTTAAGTTCTTTTGTTTTTTTTTTACATGGTATCAAAGCTCCACGATTAACGTCAATGGCTAATTTGATACTCAAATTCTGGTGGGTCAAAATATAGTTATTGATAAAGTAGTAATGCCTCACTTTGGTAATTTTGCTGTTTCGAGTCTTCAAATAGTCATTCCAAGACTTAATGAAGAAAATTATCGATATTGGAAGGGTCAGGTGTTGCTCATAGTTAGAGCTCATGGTCTTGAAGAGCACTTGACAAGTTTGGTAATGTGTCTTGTGCCTTTTGTTTATGTTAAGGATGGTTCTGATTTGAATGTGTTGAAAAAGACTAACTTTGAATGTGCTGAATGGAAGAAGTTTGATAAATTGCTTATTAGTTGGCTGTTAGGATTAAATTACTGAGTGAATATTCAATCATATAGCTAAGTGTAGCACAACAACTAAGGTGTGAAGAACTTTAGAAAATCATTTTGATACTGTATCTAGAGGTAGAAAATTATATCTTAAAAATTCATTTCTGCACTTAAATAGGGGAGTAATGTCAATCAATGAATATTGTGAAGAAAATGAAAGAATTGGTTGATGTATTAGCTACTAGTGGTCAAAGTATTAGTGAGGAAGAACTAGTCAATCATATAGTAGATGGAGTAGGAGCTAATTATGATCCAATTGTGGTTTATATTACTTCAAAGCTAGATTCACAAACTAAGAATATAACTTTAGTTGAAGTAAGTTAGTGTTGCAAAAGTATAAACAGAGGATGAACAGGAATAATGTGATAACTTTAGACATGATGCATAGGGGAATAGCTAATGTAGTGTCATAAACGAAAAAATTTGCTAGTGGTAATATAAGAGTTAGAGATTCAAATATGATAAGAAGAAGTACAAATCAAGTTTTTGGTGGGAGACAGCAAAATAATGCATCAAGAGGTAGAGGTCAGATGTTCAATAAAGTTAGAGTAATTTGTCAATTGTGTAATAAGGCAAGATACAATGCTTTACAATGTTATCATTGGTTTGATATCACTTTTCTAGGAAGAAATCATACAATATTAGAGCAAAGTATTGGTACAGGGAAAAGTGAAGATAAAATTGATAATGTGTTAAATAAGTTAAATCAGAAGGATGGTGGTTTGGAGAATCAATATCAGACAGTAAAAAATTTAAATTTTGATTAAGGATAATGTGAATATCACAACACATTTGGTTGAAGCATTTAGAGTGTTTATACATATTGGAATCTCATCCAAATCTTTCATTGCTACATTAAAGACTGTAGTTGATCCACAATGGTATATGGATTATGGAGCTACAAACTATGTGGTGGCAAATTTGAACAAACTTCATGTCAACACTGAGTACAATGGCAATCAACATTTGCAAGTTGGTAGTGGTGAGTGTTTATCAATTTCATATATTGGTAAAATTGTTTTGAGAACTTTGTTGCATGGGACAATTATTATGTTGAATAATGTGTTGTGTGTGTCTAGAATTACAAAGAATCTATTAAGTGTATCTAGATTAATTAGAGAAAATGATGTGATTGTAGAGTTTTATGTAAATTTATGTGTAATAAGAGATAGAAAATCTGATGGAGTGCTAATGCAAGGAATTTTGAAAAATGGGTTATATCTATTAAGTTTTGCAATAAATAGTACAAATTGTGAAAGTTTCAGATTAAGAGGTAATAGAGTTGTGCCTCAAAATATAGTTCTACATTCCATTATAAGAGATGTTTTGATTTGACATAAGAGATTATGACACCCTTATATAAAAGCTATTAAAGTCATTTTTTAGTAAAGTCAGTTACCAGCCTTAGATTTGTCAAAGATACCTTTTTATGTTGATTGTCAATATGACAAACATCATCAACAAAATTTCTCATCTTTAGTGTTAAAAGCAACAACTTCTCTTAAGTTGTTGTATAGTGATGTTTGGCGTTTAGCACTAGTTTTATCACAAAAAGGTTATAGGTATTATTTGCATATAATTGAAGATTATTCTAGGTTTACTTAGACTTTTCCACTGAATGCCAAGTCTTAAGTTAAACAAGTGTTTGAACAATTTCATAAGTTGGCTAAGAGGTAGTTTGACAGGAAGATGAAATCTGTTCAAACAAATTAGGAAGGAGAATTTAGAGTGACAAAGTTATTTTTAGAATCTAGAAATAATAATCAAGCATCCTTGTCCACATACTTACAAGCAAAATAGGAGAGTAGAAAGAAAGCATAGACACATTGTAGAGTTAGGGCTGGTTTTATTAGCTCAAGCATATATGCCACTGTCTTACTAGTAAGTACCTTTTCAAGTAGCAATATTTCTCATAAATAGACAACCATATTTCGTACTTATCTATGTGTCATCATTCCAAGTGTTGCTTCAACAAGTACCAAATTATATAATTATAAAAATGTTTATATGTGCTTGTTATCCATTCTTGAGGCTATACAATCAATCTAAGTTTGATTTTCATATACAAAAGTGTCTTGGGTATAGTTTGAGGGATAAGGGCTACAAATGTCTAAGTCCAAAGGGAAGAATTTTTGTGTCTGCTAGTATAGTGTTTGATGAGAATAATTTTCCTTTTAAAGGTGATTCCAAGTTTGCTACAAGTTATTAATTTGAGATACCATAAAACTTAAAACAGTTTAAAGTTTTTTAATAGTTGTTTTATTAAAAAGCTCAGTTCAGGTGAAAGTAGTAAGTCAAGAAAAATGTTAAGAAGCAAAGTTGATGAGAGTCATACTTAAGGTTGTGATTCAGATAATCATCACATGAAAGTGGCAAAGGGTGATATGTTAGATAAAAGTACTTCAAAAGAAAGTCTAGAATCATGTTCTACTTTGAAAAGAAGTGAGAGTAAGAATAAACAAAATCAGTGAACTGGTGTTGTTCTAAAAGTAGGTATACCTACATGAGTTCAAGCTAATGTAAAAGATAATGGGAGTAAGTCAGAAATAGAATTCATTAGCCAGGATATAGTTAAGTCAACTGAGCATCAAAATATGAATCAAGAGATAAAAGTAAAATAGTTACAATTGATAAAATAAATAGTAAAAATGATATTGGAAAATCAATACATCCAATGGTCACTAAGTCTAAAACCAAAAGTTTAAAAACTAACAAAAAATATGTTACAGTGACCATAATGAGTGAACTTAGTTATATGACAAAAGCTATTAGAGATCCTGGTTGGTTTGCAACAATGAGAGTAGAGTATAATGCCTAGATGAATAATACATGGGTGTTAGTGCCTTTTGAGGAAGGTAAACATGTGGTAGATCATAAGTAGGTGTTTAAGAGAAAGTTAAATACTGATGGAACATTACAAAAGCTTAAAGTTAGACTTGTAGCAAAAAGGTTTCAACAAACACTAGGGGTTGATTTCTTTGAGACATTCAACCCTATATTTAAGCATATTACAGTTTGAGTAGTGTTAACTTTGATTATAACCTTCAAGTGGCAAATTAGGTAGGTAGATTTAACTAATGCTTTTTAAATAGGGATATATAATGTAGGACCTGTCGTCACGAGTACCCATGCTGCTGAATAATACTGTTCTATTATTAATAAACTGAAAATTGGGTACCCGCGACGGGAATCCTACGAAAAGAAACCTGCTGAACTAAATTACAGTGCAAGCGGAAGCTGAACTGAAACTGAAATATACAATGAGCCCAAACTGGCTTTTCATATATACATATATATTGTTTCTGTACATCTGTTTACATATAAGATACATACAAGACCTCACAGGTCCAAAACTGAAAGTAAAATACAACTGAAGCTGTGTGTGGGGTCCCTTCTCGCAAGCCTCAGTCCACCCACTCCTCGCCAGCAGCACAAAACCTGAAAAGGAAGGAAGAAGGAAAGGGATGGGTGATAAATATCACCCAGTAAGCATTCCTTACTTCCCTCGTCCCAAGCAAGCGACAAACAAGGGTATACATACCTGGCCTCGGCCCTATTCATACATCTAATCGCTTGCGGGTGCTGAAACTGTTTACTGGATTAGCTGTTCTCATTATTAATCAAATTCTGAAATGAATGTCATGACATGGTCACTGAAATCTGAATATGCATGCATGCGAATCTCTATATGTACCCAAAGGTACCTACTGTGCTGATCAGGCTGATGAACACAAGGATTCGGCATCCTGGCCAAGTGGGCTGAACATTCTAGCTACTGGCTAGAAAGCTGAATGAAAGTGTTGGACGATCTGACTGGTGTCAGAAAGCTGAATCCCACAGATGCCCCCTCGAGTTCACCTAAAACTGTAACCCATACATTGGGTTCTGAATGTTGAAACTACTGAATTCGGATCCTTAGATCCTCTTCTAGACTACATGCTATGCTATGTATGCATATGCTGCATTTTCTTATCTGAATACTGGTTTATCTGATGATTATTAGCCCTTGGATGGATTACCAAACCTTTAATATTCAATTTCTGCAAATTCTGGGAAGAAAAGCTGAAGCACGGGCGTGCAAGGGAGAACGCACGGGCGTGCAAAGGACACACGACCGTGCTAGGCAAGGGCACACGGGCGTGTGCCCAGACACACGGGACCGTGCCCCGGTCGTGTGCCTGGCCGTGCAAGCTTCTGGAAAAATTGGTCATTTCATGCGTGAAGCAGACACACGACTGTGTCTCTCAGGACACACGGTCGTGTGCTCTGTGTAAGACACCTCAGAAGGGTATTACTGTTCATTGCTTAATTAAAATAATAATAAATAAATAAAGAAAATATGGTCAATAATACCCGACCGAAATGCTTAACTGAACTAACATATTACAGCGGAAGACTAGTAGCACAATGTATAAATACATATATACATGCCCAATTAAAACTTTCATACTAAAATATTCGCGGAAAATAAATATGTGCATACAAATAAAGCTGAACAAAATGGATCCCAGACGGCAGCCATCTCCTCCTCCCAGCTCCCCACAACTCACCTGCAAAAAGAAAGGAAAGTAGGGAGTGAGTGATAAAATCACCCAGTAAGCACTTCATATCCACTGACCCTAAACCAACCCTTCTCGAAGGATTCCACAACACCCCACACAGAACAAACTCCAACTGGCAACAATTCTGACAAACACACCTTCGCTGACCGGATACTACCTCATACCCAGTCGTAAAATACGTATATGAGTATACGTAAACAACCGAGAGTGAAGAGTAATCCGAACCGAACACTCGACCCACCAAACTCTGCTACGGATACTCATAACTGCACTGATCTGAACTGATACTGAACTGATGTAGAACTGATATACTGAAACTGATACTGAACTGAAGCTTACGTGGCTTATCGTGTACTGTTCAATTACTGTTATTTACTGTCTTATCATTCGTTGAATGATATGCTGATGTGTCATATAACAATGACATGCTATGCAATAAGCTGAAAACATAGCTAGGCCTGGGCCTGCATACTGAAAATAGTTTCCTGAAAACGGTTCATGAAAACTATGCTGCTGGATCCTGGGATCCCATAACTGAAAATCATGCAAAAGCTTTATCTGAAAGCTATGCAGAAAACTGTGTACCCTGGGGTACCTGATATGCTGAAAACTGTGCTGCGCAGACTGATGAATACAGGGATTCGGCACCTTGGCCATGTGAGTTTCCTCTGCAAACACGTGCCACAAACTGTATGGCCCACGTGATGCCATCAGGCCTCGGCCTGGAAACTGAACTGAGCGCCTCGCGCTATAAACTCATCTGATCCTCGGACCAGGAAAACATAAACTGAAAGCTGAGCAACCCGGCACATGCCAATACATAGGGCTAGTAATGAGTATATAACTCCTGGTGACACGGGTGCTGAAACTCACAAGTGCCCCCTCGTATTCACCTCTGGAATCGGTGTTTTTCAACTGAAAACATGAATTCGGATCCTCGGATCCCTTTCTGAAACACTGGATGGCATGCCATGCTATGCATATGCATATGATGCATCATGAAGTCTTAATTGAGCTCAAATTACTGTTTACTATCCATGGATAGGGTTTATTGTGCAAATTTCACAAATTAAAGCTTATTCTCAATTTTCTACCTGACGCACGGGCGTGCGTGATCGCGCGCACGGGCGTGCATGAACGTGCACGGGACCGTGACCCTGGTCGTGCGCTGGTCGTGCGAAGTTCTGGAATTTTCTCAATTCACTGGGCGCACGGGCGTGCATGAACCATGCACGGTCGTGACCCCTCAATTTAGGGCACGCACGGGCACGTAAACACGGCCGTGACCATGCAGAATACGCAGAGTGCACGGGCGTGCGTCCTGCTCTGCACCTCCATGACCGCTCGGAATCCACTCGATTCCGACCAAAATTGCAACCCAAACACAAAATAAGCATACACAACATGCAAAACACTTCCAATAAACACGATAACACTTCCAGCAACCTCCAATACCAAGCAAAACATCAAACCCGAACTCATGGCATACATAAACATACTTTCTCACACATCCATGCGAATAAGCACAAATCAACAATATAATCATCCCAAATCATCATCAGCACACACGGATAACATCACAAGCATGCTGGAAACGCAACTCATGCCTCAAACAAGCATCAAACCGAATCAAAACAGCAAGGGAAAGAGGAAGAAGTGCCTACCTCTTGACATGCTTTCTCTCTCAAGAAGATCACGAATCAAGCTTGCTTTGAAGATCAAGGAAGCTGCTCTCCACTTCTAGGGCGTGAATCCTTTGAAAATCGAAGGAAATTTGGGTGAAAAATGAGTTTGGAAACGGATAAACTCGACTTAAAGCGAAGACAGCTGGAAAAGTGCACATGCACGGGCGTGCATCTCTCATGCACGGTCGTGCATGGCAGGAAAATTGCAAAAATGTCATTTTCCCGCGCTCGCATGCAAATCCATCCAAACGGATCCATGCACAAGCCCTCAAACTCAACAAAACCCACAATTTCACCCCAAAACTCTCTCACAACCCTAGAAATCTCAGAAATCCCAAACTGAACCCAGATTAGGAAGCCGAAAAGACCAAACTAACCCTGGGATGTTACAATCTCTCCCTCTTATAAGAATTCCGTCCTCGGAATTACCTGAAAAGCTCGGGATACTGATCTCTGATCTCAGATTCCATTTCCCACGTGGACTCTTCCACATTCTGATTTCTCCACAGAACTCTGACCAAAGGAATCTCTTTATTTCTCAGCACTTTAACTCTGCGGTCTATGATCTGAACAGGCATCTCCTGATAACTCAGATCCTCTGCCAATTCCAACTCTGGAAGCTCAAGCACATGAGAAGGATCTCTGATGTACTTTCTCAACTGAGACACATGAAAGACATCATGGAATCTGTCCATACTGGCCGACAACGCTAATCTGTACGCAACTGGGCCAACTCTCTCCAGGATCTCATAAGGTCCAATGAACCTCGGGGCCAACTTTCCCTTCTTGCCAAATCTTAACACGTGACGGTAAGGAGCGACTTTCAGGAATACGAAATCCCCGACCTCAAACTCTAACTCCTTACGCCTCACATTCGCATAACTCTTTTGGCGATCCTGGGCCTGTTTTATCCTCTGCCTGATTACCCTGATCTGCTCGATCATCTGCTGAGTCATCTCTGGACCCACTACTGTTGATACTGAGTCTCTCTCTCCAATCTCGTCCCAATACAAGGGAGATCTGCACTTTCTGCCATAAAGTGCCTCGAACGGAGCCATCTGAATAGTTGACTGATAACTATTATTATACGCGAACTCTATCAATGGCAACAAGTCAACCCAACTGGTCTGGAAGTCTAAGCAACACGCTCTGAGCATATCTTCCAGAATCTGGTTCACCCTCTCTGTCTGACCATCTGACTGAGGATGATACGCTGAACTGAAATACAAACGAGTCCCAAGTGCTCTCTGCAAACTCCTCCAGAAAGTTGACAAGAATCTGGAGTCACGATCTGACACAATTGCCTTGGGAACTCCGTGCAATCTCACAATCTCCCTGACATACAACCGACCCAACTGATCAGTTGACATGCCGTCTCTGACTGGAAGGAAATGAGCAGACTTACTCAATCTGTCCACTATGACCCAAATACCAGTACACCTCTCTCGAACCCTAGGTAATCCGGATATAAAATCCATGGAAATGCTCTCCCATTTCCACTCAGGCACACTCAAAGGCTGCAACAACCCTGATGGTCTCTGATGCTCAGCCTTAACCTGCTGACACACCAGACATCTAGCTACAAAATCAGCTATCTCTCTTTTCATGCCTGACCACCAGAAGTTTCTCTTTAGATCCTGGTACATCTTGGTACTGCCCGGATGCGCTGAATACGCTGAACTGTGGGCCTCTGACAAGATTCTCTGCCTCAAATCTGAGTCTGTCGGAACACACACTCAGCCCCTAAATCTCAGAATCTCATCTCTGATGTCAAAATCTGGCACTGAGCCCTCTGACACCCTCTGTACCATCATCTGTACCCACTGATCTGATCTCTGTGCCTCTCTGATCTCATCTGACAAAGTAGACACAATCTGAAGCCTCGAAAACCCAGCTGAAACAATCTCTATCTGTTCTCTGATGATCTCTCTCTGAAGCTCACTCTGAACAGATAAACTCGATAAAGCAACTCTCCTGCTCAGGGCATCTGCAACCACATTTGCTTTACCCGGGTGGTATCGAATCTCACAGTCATAATCCTTGACTAATTCCAACCACCGTCGCTGCCTCATGTTCAACTCTTTCTGGGTGAAGAAGTACTTCAGACTCTTATAATCTGAAAAGATGCAGCACCTAACCCCATACAAATAATGCCTCCAAATCTTGAGAGCAAACACTACAGCTGCAAGCTCTAAATCATGAGTAGGATACCTCATCTCATGATCCTTTAATTGCCTGGAAGCATAGGCAATCACCCTACCAGCTTGCATCAACACTGCACCAATCCCCTGGTGCGAAGCATCGGTGTAGACCTCATAATCTAGCCCCTCCTGAGGCAAAGCCAAAACTGGCGCACTAGTCAACCTCT
>JAJEJH010001542.1:0-22970 GCA_026122585.1 Anacardium occidentale
GATGACCCTCTCTGACTGATTGAGGCACTGAATAATATCTTGGTTGAGGCTGTGACTGTGACTGTGGCTGTGCTGTTCTTCTTCTTGAAGACTGATAAATTTCAGGCTGAGGGGGATGAACTCTGGCTGGCTCTTGAACAATACCCACACCAGCCCGCTGTAAACTTTCTCTGACCACCTCCCCTATTATTTCTCTGAGCTGATCTTGCCTGACAGACACATGGGAGGAACTCTGAGATCGCCGCCCCTCACTGACACTCATGGGACGGACATGAGGACTACTACTAGCCTCATCTATGAATCTAGGGACATATTCCTCTTCTCTATCTAAAGCATCACAAGCAATCAGGGGTTAGAAACACAAAACCAAGCAAAGCTGGAAAGAAAATACCTGACTGTGCTGTGAGGAGGGTCTGGACAATGGCTGCGAGGGAGAGAAAACAAACACCACACACTTACAACTCAAATTTCTACTAAAATGGCACAGAGAACACGCTCTGATACCAACAATGTAGGACCCGTCGCCCCTGGTACCCCTACTGCTGAAGAAATACTATTCTTTTATTTATTAAACTGAAAACCGGGTATCCGAGACGGGAATCCTACGAAAAGAAACTCCTGCTGAACTAAATTACATTGTAAGCGGAAGCTGAACTGAAAATAAAATATACAATGAGCCCAAACTGGCTTTATATAAATATTTAACTGTTCTGTACATCTGTTTACATATACATTTCTGTACAAGACCTCACAGGTCCAAAACTGAAATAAAGTACATATACATGCTGAAAGAGTGTGTGTGGGTCCTCTCTCTCCAGCCTCAGTCCACCCGCTCCTCGCCAGCAACACACTAACCTGAAAAAGGAAGGAAGAAGGAAAAGGATAAGTGATAAAGATCACCCAGTAAGCATTCCTTACTTCCCTCGACCCAAACAAGCAACAAACAAGGGCACACATACCTGGTCGGCCCTATACATGCATCTAAGCGCTTGCGGGTGCTGAATCTGATTACCTGATTTCTGATTACTGGTTTCTAATTATTAATAAGTCATGCCAATATGTATATGTAATGACATACTGAGCTGAAAACTGAAAATGACTGATGATGCATGCATCTGAATCTATAACTGTACCTGAAGGTACCTGCTGTGCTGATCAGGCTGATGAACACAGGGATTTGGCATCTTGGCCAAGTGGGCTGAAAATTCTAGCTACTGGCTAGAAAACTGAAACTGATATGCTGATATGCTGCTGAGCTGACTGACTGGTGTCAGAGAGCTGGGTCCCACAGATGCCCCCTCAAGTTCACCCCAAAACTGAAACCCATACATTGGGTTCTGACTGCTGAAATCTACTGAATTCGGATCCCTGGATCCTTATTCAGGCTACATGCTGTGCTATGCATGCATATGCATATGTTCTTAGCTGAAATCTGGATTATCTGATTATTATTAGGCCTTGGATGGATTACCAAACCTTTAATAAGTCAATTTCTGAATTTTTGGGAAAATCTGCAAGGCACACGACCGTGCAAGGAAGGCACACGGTCGTGCATGCAGCACACACGGCCGTGCTGGGCAAGGGCACACGAGCATGTGCCCCAGCACACGGGACCGTGTGCTGGCCGTGCGTCTGGGCGTGTGTGCTTCTGAAATTCTGGGCCATTTCAAGCAAAGATGGGACACACGGCCGTGTCCCTCAGGACACACGGTCGTGTCCCTGCGTTTCCTGCCCGTGTGCACTTCATGCACACGGTCGTGTCCTTGCAGGAACAAAGGCACACGGGCGTGCTCTTGCGGGCACACGGTCGTGTGTCTTGTTCTGTTCAGACATGGTTCGCCTGAAACTGCAGGAAACCCAACTGATTCTCATCCAAACTGCAATTAAACTTAAACACACATCAATGGCACTTCAATTATCACATATACATCATCAATTTCATCATCCATCCACAAACACTGAATCCACCATGAAAACTCATACTTTCTCTCACAACACACACACAAACAGAGCATGCATGTTTCTGGGTGGAAAATAAGCATAGCAACTAACATATAATCATCATCTCATCATCACATACACATACAAACATAACATCTCAAGCTGGAAATGGAAACACACGTTTCCATCCCCATCAAACAAGCTGGGAAACTGAAAGAGAGAGTAAGAAACACTTACCTCTCGACATGGCTGCTGGAAGCTTATACTCAAGCTATTCTCTCTGATCCCTGACTGGATTGGGAGCTGCGGGAAGCTGGAGATCACGCCTAGGGCTGGGAGCTGCTGAAATGGAGAAGAAAACTGGCTGAAATGGGAGAGAATAAAAAATAACTCCCGTCTCTCTCTCTTTTAATCCCACCTGCACGGGCGTGCAAGCCTGGCGCACGGGAGTGCGCCTGGGAAAATGGATAAAAATCCATTTCCCGCGCTTCGCATGATTAAAACCTCCCTAAAGGCATCATACGAAGGCCACACAACTCTAAAAAATTACCAACTCACCCCTGAATTCTGTTGAACTCCCAATCTATCTCTGAATTCTATTTCTAACCCCAAAACTCTACCCCTAAGGGCTTTTCTAAAACTGGGATGCTACAATTATTGAGTGAAGTTGTCTAATAGATCAAAGACGAAATAAGATTTAGTTATCTATAAGACCAATAAATCAAGATAGTATGAGACATTTAGAAATGTCATGTGATCAACATGTGGAATGTTTTATTGGATTCCCTCTTCATATGAGAGAATACATTCCACTATATATTAAATCGATTTATCTAATGGTTTATCAATTAATATCAAGTAGCAATAATGATGTATAACAACCACATGGAATAAAGCATGGGTTCTTACACAGATGATGTAGATGATATGGTTGAAGATGAGGATCATTATAATGATGACTAAGCAAGGGTTCCTACAATAGATATAATTTAAAATAAGAATTTAGTTATGATGAATACTGTGATGGTCTTCATGATGTGCCCATATGAGATTCATTTGGTCATGAGAATGAAATAAATGACATTCGCATTGAAAACTAGGAGTTTGAGCAAAAGACACATGTTCAATATAGCATAACAGGTTAAAATAATGTTTAACTGTAAAATCTTATACATGGTCATATGGAACCTTAAGTGAAAAATATTTCAATTGTAACATTTTAATAGTTACATAAATGCCCTAACATGTCTTTTATATCTAATACCCCAAGAATGTAAAAAGATGATGATAATTTTAAAGTGAAAGAAATATTTACCAATAAACAAAGTGTAATAAATACATTTAAAAAAAATGTCATATGTAGGACCCGCCGTCACGCGTACCCCTGTTACTGAATATTATCTTTTCTTTTTATTAATAATTTGGAATTCGGGTACACGTGATGGGAATCCTACGAAAAGAAACTATTGTTAAATACATGCGCATTGTGGAAACTTTAAACATAAAACTGAAATATACAATGGGCCCAAAATGGCCTTTTCATAACTATATAAACTGTTCTGTACATCTGATTATATATGGGTACATACAAAATGTACAACTATGACCTAACAGGTCCAAAACTGAAAATACATACTTAAAAACTGTGGTAGGGCCCTCTCCCGTCAGCCTCGGTCCACCCGTTCCTCGCCAATAGCACGCACACTTGAAAAAAGAAGGAAGAAGGAAAGGGATGAGTGATAAAGATCACCCAGTAAGCATTCCTTACTTCCCTCGATCCAAGCAAGCAACACACAATACATACATACCTGGCCTCAGCCCTAATCATTCATCTAGTCGCTTGTTGGCGCTGAAACATTGCTTATTTTGTTATCTGATTGCTTACTGATTACTAGTTATCATTATTAATGTATGTCATGATATAAATATCATGTCATACTAACCGAAAACTGAAAATACATACATCTAAATATCTATATGTATCTGAAGGTACCTGTTGTGCTGATCAGACTGATGAACACATGGATTCGACATCTTGGTCATGTGGGTTGAGCAGTCTAGTTAAAGGCTAGAAAGCTAAATGTGAAATGCTGAACAATCTGACTGGTGTCAAAAAGCTGAATCTCACAGATGCCCCATCAAGTTCACCCAAACTCTAACTCGTATATCAGGTTCTAAATGTTGAATGCTACTGAATTTGGATCCTTTGATCTTCTCTCATGCTACATGACATGCTATGGAATGCTCATGCAGTATTTATTATCTGATTATGCTCTTATCTGATGCCATTTAGCTTTTAAATAGGTTTTCCATGCTTTATTAATCAATTTCTGCTTATTCTGGAAAAATAGGCTGGTGCACGGGCATGTGAGCAAGGCACACGGGCGTGTGCCCAGACGTACGGGGTCGTATGCTGGCCGTATAATTGATCGTGCTCGCTTCTAAAAAATTTATGCATTTCTCTGAAATAGCTTACACACGGTCGTGTCCCTCAGGTTACATGGGCGTGCATCTACAAACCAAGTCATGCATACTTCTTGCACACGGGCGTGTCCTTACAGAAACAAGGGTATACGAGCATGCTCATGCGGGCACACGGGTGTGTGTCTTGTTCTGTATTGATAGTACATGCTTGAAAATGTAAGAAACCATACCAATTCGCATCCAATCTCAAATTATCTCATAACATGCATTTTAGGAACTTCAATAAACATATTACAACCATCAATCATCAACTACCACTGAATCCACCATGGAAATATCTCATTTCTCTCACATAAACACACACAAGCAAAGCAAGCATGGTTCAAAGGTGGAAAATCATCATCTCATGCATCATTCATCAACATATCAATATATAAGCATGCACAAAGCTCATAAACATGCAAGGAATACATTCAAGCATACCAAACCATCAAATACGAGCTGGGAAACGCAAGGAAGAAGTAAGGGAACACTTACCTCTTACCATGGCTGCTAAAATCTTTCTTTCTATCTATTCTCTTGCTTCTCTCGCTGGATTGGGAGTTGTTGGTTACTGAAAATCTGGTCTAGGGTTAGGAACAACTGAAACAAAGAGAAAATGTTAACTGAAATGGGAAAACTGGGTGAGAAATAAACTTAATCTCTCGTCTCTCTCTCTTCTAAGCCACCTACATGGGCGTGTAGGGCGCAGTGCACGGGAGTGCACAAGGAAAAATGAATATAGTTCATTTTTCACGCTACGTATGATTGAAACCTCCCTAAAAGAATCATGCGAAAGCCACACAGGCTCTGAAAACTTATCATCTCACCCCTAAACTCTTCTAAACCCCCAATCTATCTCTGAATCTCACATGTAACCCTAAAACTCTACCCCTAAGGGCTTTTCTAATTTTAGGATGCTACATCATACAAAATGGATACCAACTAATTAAAAATCAATACGACTTAAATAAAATTGTCCAAAATGATGGTCACTTACCTTGCCTTACATATGGGCTAGTGAGGTGGTACCTTCTACCTATGTTGAAATGTCTATAAGGTTGATCTAGATGTTAGTCACCTACAATATGAAAAAAAAAAAAGGCTAATTAAGATTAATACGTTACAAACACAGTTGTAAAAAATCATGGTTACTTACTATACTCTACGTAATGGTTGGTAAGTCGGTATCCTCCCTTTGTGATGAAACAATTATAAGGACAATCTAGATCACTTGTAACATGGGGAAAAAAAAAGCCAATTAAAAATTAATACATCACAATCATGATTGTGGAAAATCATGGTTACCTACCTTACCCTATCCTCCCTACAAGGTACCCTAGATGGATTTTCATCAATCCTTGTACCTTGTAATAGGACAAACAGTAGTTATGTGGAATAATTGTATCATGACATAATGAAAAAAACACTATATTTACTTCCATCAAACTAACTTTGTTGGTTCAATAACCTTCAATCAGACAAACTCAAGCCTTGATTTAAATCAATTGATCTTGAAGTTATAGTTGTATCTTATATAACTACTCTTTAGATAGGAATGCATCTTCTGCATGTATGACTACAACTCCACCTCAAGTTAGTTGAGTTGAATAAGTATGATACTCTCCTACTTGTTCATGAAATCTTTCAAGTCCTTCTATATAGGTTGGTCAATAGTGAATAGCTTGGCTGTAAAGGCTTCAATAATAGTAGTGTTAGTGATAGGCTATAAAAGGGTGTTAGTGGCAGGTGGTGTTAAATTAGACTTATGCCCAACTTTTGCAGGCTTAAGGGTTAAGGTAAATTGCATGCATGTGCTCCATAAGAAGATGAATCTAATAAAGACAAATCTTAGACATCTAAAACACCTAAATATTGAACAACATTAGTGTACCAATATTCATCCATCTCTGCTATGGATGATATCATTTCGACATTGTCATTCTCTTGTTCGTTGTTAACATTATTCAAATAATATCGATCAATCAATCAATGTAATTCAAACTTAAATAAACAGTTGCATACATTTATATAATTTTTCCATTACTTGGTCACTACTGAAAATGGTATCAAGGACATCTTATCTAGGGATATCCTTTGTGTTCCATCTCAACATGTGTGGCTATGTCAAGATCAAAATGTGGGCCACCCAGGAATGAAACATGTCAAGTGTCTTATAAATCCAAAACTGTAATAAAATTATGGTAATTGTCTCACATATTTTAGTTTAAATAATATGTATTTAATTATTAATATATTTACAATTTTGAACATCAAACTCTGACTCGGAAAGCCAACAATAACTAATAATAGCATATTTGACCATTGAGCTAAACTTTCTTTTTAGACTCTGATAAAATGATACTTATTTGATGTAGTCCCTCATTGATATACCCATACTCCCTATAAGTATATATTGAATGCATCCAGGTCATTAACTAACTATATCATATTCTTAGATACACTTTTTTCTATTACCAACCCCTTGTAAGCCTTAGTGATAATAATATAACAACGTTATCTCCATTGTGTCAATGTTGTCATCTCCCTATGATCTCTTTTTTCATGTGTGTAACAAGTCCTTATATGTCAGTGATGCCTAGTTAGTAAAATATATGTCTTATAGCTTATGCTAGTTGACTCTGCATTTGTAAATTTACATCTATGATACATAACTAAAACATAAATATGTGATAAGGGTGAACTTCTATGAGTTGAATCATACGTCAACCCTGTTGATCTTAAACCAAAACTCCCTGTCAATGTTCCCCCTCACCAACTCCCATTAAAAGAGTGTACCAACACATCACTAAATATGTTGTCCAGTAGCTCTAACAAATGTCAAAACATGTAGTTTTGAAAAGGTCTAGTTGACCGGTTGTTAATGTGCATCAGATATTCGACAACACATCTCTCAAGCATCATGTAGTGATTGTCAGCTTATAATGGTGCTTTACCTAAAATCTCTAGTATCCTACATCGATTCTTTGTATTTTTCTCTACACAAAAAAAAAATATTATGTATCATAATGCATGTCTTATTTGAAATAATACATCAAAAATTCCAAAACTATACGACAAAAAATCCTAAAATGGATAACACTAAGAAACTCTAAAATTGTGTTATTTATTTCAAACTGAAATCCAAAAACTATGTCTCAAAAAGCCTAAAAATATGTTATTTATCATAATGCATATCTTATTAAAAAAAATAAAAAAAATCAAATACATCACATAAAAAAACTCAAAAATGGATAACATAAGAAAACCTTAAAATATGTTATTTATCATATTCTAATTCTTATTTTAAAATACAAACTAAAAATCCAAAAACTAAGTGTTAAAAACCCTAATTATATGTTTTTAACATAATGCATGGTTCATTCAAAAAAATAGATCAAAAATTTGAAAGCTATGCATAAAAAAAGCCCTAAAACGGAAAAAATAAAAAGAAAAACCTTGAAATGAAAAATATTAAAACACATTTTAAATGGAAAACATAAAAAAACCTCTGAAATCTAAAAATATATATAAAAAAAACCCTCATGTAATGCACAACCAAAACTCTTTTAATTACTAAAAATTCACAAAAAGCACCCCAGTTCTCTATTCTCTTGAAGAACACATAGCCCCCTCCAACTTTCGAAAGTGCAGAGTCACTCGTGTCTTCATCTTCTTTCGATTCGTGTTACTTATAAACTAGTTGTGAATCACACAAATGCATCGATCAACTACCATTCTACGATTTTTTGTCGCCAAATCAACACTAACACATGACACACATACTAACATTATTCCATAAAAAAAAAATCATCTTAAAGGAACAAAATTTACAAAAAAATTGGCCCATTTTTTAATCAAATTTTGCTTGTAAGTTCAACGCAAAAATACACTCTAAATCCTAACCCAAATGCATTAATCAAAACACTATCAAGTAGGAACTTTGATAATGAATGTTTTAGTTATATTTTTTCTTTCCATTTTTATCGATTGAAAATGTTGGGAATGGCCGATTTTCAACAAGTTTTTTGTTAGGTTTTCAACATGAAAATATGCCTTAAAATCCTAACTTGAATGCATCAATTTAAACACCATCAAGAAGAAAATTTGATAAATATCGATTTGGTTACATTTTTTTCATTTTTGTCACCAAAAAAACATTGAAAATTACCCAAAAAAATTCACAATTCCTGTAGCTTTGTGCTATTCATGCGACAAGTTCGTGCGAATTTTTTGGATGCAAGTTATTACACAAGTTTAGAAATTTCAAAATCGAACTTGAAATCTCATTTATATATTGGTATTTTCTTCCAAAATATTTGATAGTTACATTGGCTATGGATCTAAGAATTAGGTTAATTTCGTTAGATTATTTTCAAGTGAGAATATTAAATTATGTGTTAATAATGATGTGAATGATTTTAAATTAAAATTATATTATCAAATCACGTGATAATACGTCATCTAATCATTATTAGTACACAATATACTTGAAAGCATATCCACTCCAACCTTGTTGCATGAGTTCATTGATGGCTTGAATAAAATTCCTGTAACAAGAGATAACCATTGGTTACTTCTAAAATATTGTACTCAATGTAATGAAATATTTCTATATTTGAAGCCAAAATCTTCTAATTTGTCACAATGCACCCAATTAGATAGTGAGATTCAATTGCTAGATGTCCCTTTCTCATTCATAAAGAAAAGCAACTATGGCATAATCTTTACTTTATTAACTTTATTTTGGAGCTTACTTAACCAAATTAAGTTCCTTGATTAGTGGAGACAACTATTTTGTTCATTTATGAAGAAAAGACCTAAAAAAAATGAAAGAAATAAAAATTCCAAGATTCTGAAAGCCATGATCACCTACTTTATTCCCAGTTAATGCTCATAAATTAAAAAAATAAAAATAATTATGATTAAAGTTACTTTAATTTTTATTTACTAATATGTTTACTCATAATTACCTCAATAAACTATATAATTTGGTAGAAAAAAAATTGAGAATTTTAATTAATATTTAATATTCAAATTTAGGGATATAATCAATTTAAATAATATAATTTAAAGATTACAATTTTTAAAAATTTATTAATTTTTTTATTCAAATAAATTATAAGCTCATAAATTTAGTAAACTGACCAATATAAAACTCACTTTGACATCCCAAAACATTAAATAATTATTTATTTTTATCTTAATAAGACAAAAATGAAACACCGAAGGAGGCTATTTATGTAATTAAACACAAATCCAAGGTTCGATCTTTCGCATTCCACTCCCGCTCACCCAATTCAGGCTTCACTTTTTCTATCTTTGCAAAAAAAACCCTAAGACTGAGGTCACTACCAACCAGAGACACAGAGTGAAATGAAGAAAAAGATAGCAGCTTTTTGACAATTCCGAGGTCAGTCTTGGGATTTTCGAACTCTTTTTCTCAGCTTTAAGTTTATACGGACTGAAAATTTCTCTACTTGTAAGTAATTTTGCTTTTCTTAATTCAACTTGTTTGGTGTGGATTTTCTTTTTTTTTTAATTTTGTTATTGCAACTTGTAGTTTGAGCTTGTTTGTTTACTAATTAAGCTTAATTTTTAGATTAATGTTAATTTCAGTGTGTGCTGTATGGAATTTAAGTTTTGAAGAGTTTAGTTGCTGGGAAAATGGCGGAAAGGAGAGAAAATTAAGCGGAAATTGGAGTATAGTGCTTTTTTAGTAGGCTGAACTCAGTTAAGTAAATCGAAAAGTTTTGTACTGCAAATTGTCTAAGATTCTTCTTCTTTAAAATGTTTTTAGAATAAAAGGTTTTAAGAGAAAATGGAAACATGATTATTATTATTATTATTATTTTAGATTTGTTGGTTGTGGTTGATGAGATTGCAAATTCAGTTGAATAGTTTAGTTGGATTGGGTTGGGTTGGGTTATGCATGAAAATGGCGGAAAAGAAACGAAAGTAAGCGGAATTTCAAGTATATTGCTTCTTTATGAACTAAACTTGGTTAAGTGAACTGAAAAGGTTTAGAATTTAAATGATTTAGCTTCGTCTTCTCTTTTAAAAATAGTTAGAGGTAAAGTTTTAAGGAAAACTGGAAAATGAGTATTTGATTACTTGGGTTATTTTATTTTTTCCCCTTTTGCTTTTAGTTCTGTCGGCTGTGGTTGATTGCAAATTGAGTTTAAATTGGTTGTGGTATTTTGGTCTTCAGAGTTGAGGAATTTGGAGGTGCGCTTTCTAATAGCAATGGAAAAACCTGTTGTGTTGGAGAATTTTAGAGTTGGAAGTGATAGTGTCAATTCTAATGGTGGTGAGGCAGTTCATGTGTCAGTGATGGTCAATGATGATGGCAAAGAGAGTGAGAATCCAGAAAATGAACTTCTTGAGGATTTGGATTCATATTGGGAAGATATCAATGACCGTTTGACCATTTCAAGGATGGTAAGTGATTCAGTTATCAAAGGCATGGTGAGTGCAGTTGAACAGGAGGCAGCTAAAAAGATTGCTGTGAAAGACCTGGAGTTGGCTAGATTGAAAGAAACATTAAATCTTTACCATGTGGGTGCTGCTGAAAGTGAATCATCTGGGTCTTTGGTGAAGCAGCATGGGCCAAGAAGTGAAAAACCATACTCTAGCTTGTCAAATGGGTCATTTGATTCCAATGGAATAGGAGAATCTCTGGGTAGCCTTAAAAATGTGGCTAAAAATCAGTTGAAGAACCTTAGAAAAGATATTTACTGCATTAGAGAAAGCTGTTCTGTGGGGAGGATAGGTTCGGGTTCTGAGATGGTGGGATTGGGTGGTAATCTACAAGACAAGGTATCTGACATAAAATGGATGGCTGTAGATAAAATACTTGATTCCTTGAGAACTACACTAGACATGATATGCAAACAGGTGGATGACATGGTTTACTTGTCTAAAACATCACTCTGTCAATTGCAGCAGGAGAAGGAGTTTCAAGGAGAGATTGAAGATATGGTAATGATGCATTGTATTAGGGGTCTCAAAGAAGATTTTGAAGAAAGATTCTGGGCTCAGAATGCTCGGTTTTATGATAATGATAATTTAATCTGGTTTGAGAAGATAAAAGAGATTTCAAGTTTACGTCAGGAATTGGATGTCATTTCCAAATCATTGTCTGTTCCAGAGATTGGCCATATATCTTCTCATGGGTCAATGGAGATTGACGAGGAATGTAATAACAATAAAAGGACTGATCATTTACATCGTAAAGTTTCAGGAAATCATGTTTCCTCCTCTCTTTGGGAGGGTAATGGGAAGCACAATGAGTTTGCTGTGCCAGAGAATTCGGACTATGCCCAACTGAAGCACATGTCGAAGGAAGAATTGGTTAGTTATTTTAAGACAGAAATGACAAAAATGAAGAGAAACCATGAACTTAAAGTGCAGGAGATGACTGAAGATTATTTCACCCTTAAGCGAGAATACTTGAGAGAAAGAGGGTCTTCTTTTCCATTTAAAAAAGATAAAGAGTTTGATACACTGAGGAAAAAGATTCCAGAGGTAGTTTTGAAATTGGATGACATTCTTTTAGAAAATGAGAAGTTGGATCCATATAATAAGAATGCTGAGAGTCTTTGCAGTCTAAAGGATAGATTGGAATCCCTTCTTTCAGAAAATCACAGGTTGAGGGGCATGATTACTGATAAAGAAAGAGAAAAAAAACGCCTGTCTTCACAAGTTTCTGATGCTGCAGAGATAATTTTGCAGAACTCTGTTTCTGAAGCAAACATGGTAAAGAGAATTGGAAATCTTCAGTGTGCTCTTGAAGACGCTTGTATTGAAGCTTCAATTACTGAAGATGTGTATAAATGCCTTCTCAAGGGCATGGTGAACTCTAATGGCAGTGCCGAGGCAAACTTGGTAAAGAGAATTGGAAATCTTCAGTATGCTCTTGAAGACACTCGTATTGAAGCTTCAATTACTGAAGATGTGTATAAATGCCTTCTCAAGGGCATGGTGAACTCTAATGGCATTGCCAAGGCAAACTTGGTAAAGAGAATTGGAAATCTTCAGTGTGCTCTTGAAGATGCTTGTATTGAAGCTTCAATTTCTGAAGATGTGTATAAATGCCTTCTCAAGGGCATGGTGAACTCCAATAGCAGTGTTACAGAATGGTCAGATATTGAATTCAGCAGCATGTATGGTTTTGAAGAATTGGCTATTGAATCCTTCATTATGCAAGAACTGTGTGGAGTAATATTCAAAGAGTCCTTAAAGGAAGCTGAAGAGAAAATTCTTGACTTGAACCTGAAATATATTAATGAAAATGAACTTCGAGTTCATGTTGAAACCAAAGCATTGCAAAAGGAAGAGGCATTAAATTTGGAGGTCGCTGAGAAGGAAAGACTAAAGCAAGAAACATTCTTATTGTCATCATTGATGGAAGAAAAGGAAAAAGTGGCCCAGGAAGCAGCTGCTGCATTGGTGAAAGAAAAGGAGCAATTTGAGTTGGTTTCTCTGGAGCTGAACAATTTAAGAAACGCGACAAGACAACAGGAAATGTTGATATCTGAGAGAAGTAAAGAATCTGAGGGAATAAAATGTGAATTGAGCATAGCATTGGAACAGATCGAAGGATACAAGTTGGAGTTGTGTGACCTAAGGCACAGATTTACATTGAAAATGAATGAGATTAGAGAAATTGATGAAGAAAGGAGGATGCTTCTGTCTGTTAATCAAGAGTGGCAAAATTCCAAATTATTGGTTGAAGCTAAAGAAAGGGAGCATAAGAGGCAAATACAATCCTTGACCATGCTTGTTCAGTGTTTATACATGAGAATTGCTGATTTTGAATGCAGAGTGATGGAAGATATGACAAAAAGCAATATGAGGTACATAGATAAATTTGTCTTAGTTTTTTTGTATTTATAATCTATATGGATCTATCAACAAAACTTATGGGTTTTGCTGATTCTTTTTTTTGCATGTCTCTTCAGATTGTAGATGTTTGGTTTAGTATTGTAGGTATGCATAAATCACATATGCATATGTTTATGACTCACTAATTGACTGTTATAGATGCCTTTAGTCTAAAAAAAATTGGGTTCCTGTTAGAGATTTTATGCTTCATTCAGTCTGTTTTAGCTAGGTCATTGACTGTTGTTTATGATTTGCCTAAATTTTGAGTGAGTGGAAATCATGATTTACCTGAAAACTTCCCATTTCTTCTTTAGAACCTTTGTTTACTATTGTGTTTTAATACAGTAATCAAGTGAAGTTTTTGCTGTAATATATATAAATGAATCCTCAAGATTGATAATATATATAATTTTCTTTTTCTGTTTCTGTTTCTTTTTTATAGTAAATTTTGTTCTCTGTCTGAAATTTTTACCGTTGAGAATTGCTGTGATTGAATTTGATTCTCTTCTAATCTTTAGGCTTCATTTGTCATTTATATACAAGCACTCATTGAGTTTTTAGATGAATTTTGAATTATTATTATTATTATTATTTTTTTATTTTTTTTTTGGTAAGTGATTTTGAATTTGTTTATTGATATGTAACCATATATGCATATGGCATTTCTTTTAGATTGGACAATTTGAGTTCTCATTTGAGAGCTCTTATCCAGAAGGCTAAAGTGATAAAGAGCATGGGGTTGATGTACAAACAGAGGCTTGAAAGGAGGAGTTCTGACCTTCAAAAGGCTGAAGCTGAGGTATGTTCAAAAGTTTGCATTTGCCAGAAATACTGCATATTGATATGTATAATTTGAGTTTGTGTTCTTATAATTCATATTTTGTTGTATGAGGCATGGAGCTATATTTGTTGCTAACCGTAAATTGGTGTGAGTGCTTGAAAATATTGCAGACTGAATTTGTGTATACTTCCATTAGTTCAAAAAGGGATTTGTAAAATCACTCACAGTTGAGAATTTAGGTTGCCTAAATCAGTGTTATCCCATATAAATATGCATTGTGTATTCATTTTCTAATAATTCTAAATTATAGAATAGTTGCTTGGATAGCCAAGTTGGGATGCTATTTATTCCCTAAATTTTAGAGATTTCTCAGCAATGGTCCATCCCGAAAAAAGTTTTAACTAAATATTGTCTGATTGAATATTAAACTTTACTAACTTTGGAGTTTATGAGTTGTACAGAAATATTCTGCATCCTCCTCTCTGTTCTCTCTCTTTTTTTTTTTTTTTTTTCTCCCTCTCTTCAAACTTCCTCCTTTCCTTTTAGTTGAGGGCTTCTCAGAGTTAAAACTAAATATAGTCTGATTGAAAATTAAACTTTACTAACTTTGGAGTTTATGAGTTGTACAGAAAATTTCTGCAACCTTCTCTCTGTTCCCTGTTTTTTTTTTTTTTCCTCTCTTCAAATTTCTCCATTTTCTTTCAGTTGAGGATTTCTCAGTTTAGGTTGCAATCAATTTAGAAAAAGAAAGATGAGTTGGTTAATTGTGGAATTCTGTTGGTTATTTCTTTTTGTGTCTATTAAGGTCATCCCAATCCCTTAATAGATGCTAAGTTAAATGTAAAAAATAATAAAACATAGTCAATAAAAGTGGTGCTGACGTCAAGGCAGTAGAGTGTACCTATAGATATCAAAGACTGAAGAGCTATTAAAAAAAATTCAGTAGCTGTTTGCTGCCTCTGTTATTGTCTTCTTTCCTTAATATTGTTTCATTTTCTTCCAAATAGCAACAAAAACTTCAAAATTGCTGATTATATCTCTGGTTTACAGAAGTTATTAAGATTTAAAGAGTACCTGAAAATATGTGGAACTGTTTTGTAAATAGTGGAAATAGATTCAATTAGAAAGTATATTCAAGATGCCTAGTGACGATTGGGGAGAAAAGATTCTTGCATTAATTTTTTTGTCTTGAGATGACCTTATACTGTAGTATTTGTCTCACTGACTCTCTTTGAGTTCAGGTTGATCTTCTCGGGGATGAGGTGGATGCTCTTTTGGGCCTTATTGAGAAAATATACATAGCACTTGATCATTATTCTCCAGTATTGCAACATTATCCTGGGGTAAGCTTTTTGTTTCCATCATTTATAATATCATATTTTGAAATATATGAGCAAAAATTTTGCTTCTTTTTGCTTCCATCACTAAATTCAATGCTATCTTACACAATGAAAGTCAAGAAAATTTTCAATTCAATCAAATTTCAAACGCATGTTTGCTTGCAGCTACCAGATATTGCAACTTTTTAGAAAAGTCATGTCTAGTTAATATTTTACGAAAAATATTAATATTAGCCTGCTTGTATTTTTTTCCAAGTAACTCTGGAGTTTATGAGTTGCACAGAAAATTTTAGTAAGCAATGTCAATAATAAAGCTGAACCTGTTATCTTTTTTCACTGTCAATGTGCATGGCTGCTGTTTTCTATTGGTAATGTAAAGCATGTATTTTAGTTAGCATGTTGTCCAATTATAGAACTCATTTCTCATGTGACAAGTGGTGCTCGTATATTTTGTCCCGAACATTGTATATTTTTGCAAATTACTGGATAATATTTTTATTGATAAAACGTTCACATGGCTCCTGAAATGAGTTATTATATACCTTTTTAGAATGTGTTCGGTTTGAATAATCTTTTATTCCAAAAAATGAAAGATTACCATAAAAATAGATTACCTAGAATATTATTGGGTATAAATTATTATAATGTTTGATATAATTTGATATGTATGATAATTATTGTATTTAGTTGGTAGTAATATTAGGATGTTATTTTACTTTAATATTGTTGAATGATTATTGGGTATAAATTAGTATTGCGTGTAGTTAAACTATCATGTTTTATATTAGATATTAGCTTTGTTCATTTTCTTAAATATTTTCTATCTTAATAATGTAGTAGGATTTGTGTTCATGTTGTCAAATTATAAAATTAATTAATTAAATTATTTTTTTAAAGTTGTTATATTGTTGTTAATTTTTTTTTTTCTAAAATATTCCTTGTGTGATTTGTTATTTTAATTCAAAATAAGAGTATTTTTGCCTTGAAAAATTGCGATAAGTTAGAATATAATTGTAATAAAAAAATCTTTTAATACTTAAAGTAGAGGTTATAATCAAATTATTTTCTATATTATTTGTCATGTCTCTTTTAGTGATAAAAGATTACTAAAATGTTTTATTATCTAACAAACCCAATAAGAAGATGTCAATAATAAAAGATAAATTATTGAGTTGATCAAATATTATTTCAAACCAAATACCTTTTTAGATGTTTATCATAAGTTATTCTTTATAGCCATTAGTTAAAAAACCTAAAAGATAAAATGATTTCTTCTACTTTGAATGGTTCATATTTTGCATCGAATGAAGTTGATATGCTTCCTATATTGTCAAATGAGATTTAGACATAAGAAATCGTTTTGGTGGGACAATAATTTACATGATGAGTTAATGTTTTTGTAATACTTAAATTCACTGTCTGTGACCATCTAGATCTGCAATTATAAATTGGGTAAATCAATAATTTGACTTTCATTACAATTCGAACTTTGACCATCTAGGTGACTTATTTTTTACCACTTTAACCAACCCCTGAGGTTTAATTTAATTCAGTGTTCAGATTCAAATAGTGAATATTTTTTTATTTGAGTCATGTTTCTTATGATGGCTTGCTTCCTGCAGATTGTTGAGATTCTGAAGTTAGTTAGAAGAGAATTGGGTGGAGAATGTTCAAAACCAGCTTGATCTGCTGTTCCACAAGACAACTTTTCAGAAACAAGTCTGAGAAACTTGAATACAACAGATCAGTAATATGAGGATTCGTCTTGGCATCCTTACTCTCATTTTTATTAAACAGATGGAGATCTGCATGGTCTGTTTTTTGCCGAGCAAATCCATTGCCTTGTGAAAACTTCTTACATACCCTCTCAGCTCTGGTTTTGTGCACGAAACCAAAAAAAGGATGCCGAACACAGCCACGATGGTTGCAGGAAAAGCAAGAGAGGTTAGAGTTTGTAGCACAAGAGTTGTCTCATATTCTTTTATGATGGAGCCAAGGATGCTCCTAGTCTCCTTTGAACCACAATTGATAGTTGTTGAAATTACACTTTTAGCCCCCTGTTCATTGTAGGTGTATATTACTGTATAATCCCTGTTTCATAGTGTTATAGTCCTGTATTATAAATCTGTTGCGGTTAATGATAGAAATTTGTTCTTCTATTCAACATAAATGTGCATTAAATATGGTTTTCTCTTGACTAATGGGGCTGGATTTATAACTGTGAGCTTGAGTTTGGCTTAGTTTAAATAAAGCTAAGCTTGAAGTTGTTTTGAGGGTAGTTGAGTTTTAGTTCGGTTTAAATTTGGTTATAATATCAAATCTAGTTGATTATAGTTCAACAAAAAGTGACTGAAACCATGATATTTTGATACAAATTGGTTAAAATGATATCATTTTCATTTATTTAAATCAAAATTTTTTAGGTTTACTAGTTTGATGAGTTGAACATCCATTAAATTTGAGTTTGAGAATATTAAACTTTTAAGTTTAAATTTGATTTTGTTTGAATTAAATTTGTTTTGGGTTTTTTTAAATCAAATTCCTATTTTATTTCGAATAAGTTTGATTCGAATTTATCGGTACTAAAAGATAATTTTATAGTGGGTTTGAAAGTTGGATATTTAATTTATAATTTACTATGAAATATATTCCTTAATATTGACAAGTATTATGAGTTATCATCAGATTGTAAAAATATAAAACCATTAAAAATTGATAAATAAATGATTTTTCATATTATTTCAGTTTAGTTTAAAAAATTTTTAAATTGTTTTTTCAGTTTAATTTAAAAAATTTTTAAACCATGTTAAACCTTTTCGAACAGTGTTATTTGGTTATGTTTATCTTTTTCATTAAAGGGATAATTTAGTAATTTTACCTTATGGAAAAGATTGGAGACAAGAAATGTGAATTATGCAAAGAATCAAAGTAGTTGGTGAGTCAAATCAAAATTATGAAGATGCAATGGGCCAACCATCCAATATATTTATTTCAATTCAAATTCAAATTTATTTAAATTAATATAAAATATTTTTAAAAAATTATTAATAAAATAAATAATAATATTATTAATAAAATAAAACATATTAATATATAAATTAATTAATTAAGACTAAATAAAACTAAAATTTCAATTTAAAATCGATTTATTTATTTTTTCACGGAAAAACTTCATTGTGTGAATCTCGAGTTCACTCCGTTAAAATTTCAACGACATTATGCACCGGTTGGCTGAATCGAATTATGAGATTTTCCCCCGTTAAGTAAGCAAAAATTTGGTGTGGAGGTTATTTTTGGAATTCCTTAACTCTATTTTTTAAAATTCTATATGATCTTTCAACCAATGTATTATAAGATAATTATTATATTTTTTTACGTGGAAATGTCGGTGAGATAGTTGAAGTCAAAATCAAAATTAGACGGCTGGGATTATATCTGAAAAATAAAATAAAAAATAAATAAATATAAAAAGGTGAAGAGATTAAGAAATAAAATAATTAATTAATTATAATAAAAACACAAACTTGCCGTACATTCGTGCATGCACGACCCTTTAAAAGGGTACTTCATAATAAGGGATTGGATTCTTAACCATTTTACTTCCCACTCAAATTTTATATTACTAGAAACCCCCTATATGTTTCAAAAACTTCAAAAAACCCTCAAATTCATAGAGTTGTAATCGAATTGAACGGCTCTTGAGCTACTTTTGGATCAATTCTAACTAAGACAATTTCAAGCTCGAGCCACTCAAGTTGAGTTTGATTTATTTGGTACTTAATGAACTCACGAGTTTAAGCTAAGCTCACTTTGAATAAATTTAAATTGAGTCAATGAAAATTCATTAAAGATAAATAGTTGTCTAAGTAGATAGATTTGTCGACAACTTTCCAACAATTCGATAAAATCAAGCTTGCTTAACTCAAACTCGAGCTAAACTATATCAACTCGAGTTTAGACTTGACTGTATCACACAATACATCAGACATGAGTTCTTTCGATTTGAATCTAATTCTGCATTCCGTTGAAGATTAGGTTTTTTAAACATCTCTTAATAATCTTTTTTATATTTTTTTTACTTTATATTAACAACGATAAAACTTCAAATTTGTGAGAGATAATAACCTAAAACATAAATTTTAATTTAAAATTATTCAATTATATAATGATATATTATTATTAATATATAATTTAATACTCATGTTAAATGCATATAATTTTTTTATAAAATTATATTTGGATGTTTGATTCTTTATTTATTTTTTTATACGAAGTTACAATTTTACCCTTCATTATTAAATTTTCCCAGCTTCCGTAAATAGGGGGGAGTTAAGTGCGTATTTCATAATCCTTTGCATTCATGTTATTAAATCAAATCATCAAGGATCGAAGTGTTATTTTACCTTCCACTTGTTTGCAAATTTTTCCCGGCGGCAATTATGAATACCGGGGAATACGAGTCAATGTTACATTTTTCACACTTTATTTTCTAACCAGGACTTAAGTTTTTATTTTTAGAATTAGATTTATATCGAATCAATTTGAGCTCGAATTTAAACTTGACTTAAACAACCCTAAAACAAATTCTTCTCAAGCGAGCTCGAGCTTGAGCCCAACAGACAAAAATTGATGAGTTCAAGTTTATTATAAACTCAATTCGTAAATTGTATAAGTTTAATTCAAATTAATTAAAATAACGTCGTTTTGATTAAAAATAATACGTTTGACTAATTGATATGTCTGACAAGTTGAGTCAAACCAAACTCAAATTGATTTGAACTCAAACTTAATTTGATTCGAATTGAATCTAACTCTACTTATTTCGTAATTTTTTTTATTATATTGTTATTTGAAAACATTCATAAGATTAAAATTATAATTTTACTCTCTGTGTTTGGTTGAAGATATCGTCTCGGTTATCTATCTTATAGTATCTTATTTGATTTATCAAATAATAAAATTTTTTTATAAAATTTTATTTTATTTATGATAATATAACACATAATATAAAACACTTTAACTATTAAAAAATTACAAAAAAAAGTCTTAATTTTATTATAATTTTATCTTTATTTATTAAAATTTTAAAACGAAAATACTATGTTTTCAATTAAAATAACAAATATCATAAACAATATTTTAGAAAACAATGCATAAAAACTTAAACTTAATTCAAAAGTCAAATTTAAATGACTCCAAGTCTAACTTTGATTAGAATGAGGGGGGGCCAAAAGGGTAGTTTGGGAATAAGGAAAGAGTGATTGCATTGCAGTTGGACAATGAGACAAATGCATGTGACCCACCAAGCAAAGCAAATAATGGAGCCGCATGACTCACTGGCAACAACTGCTAATTTTTATATTTTAATATTAAGGTGAATTGCAACAGACAAACACAGCAACAGTTACACATTTGCTTGAATTAAGGAGAGTACAGTGCAATTCAATACAACTTGATTGTGTCAGAATCTTTTGGCTGATTATGTGAATAAAATGAAAAATATACATATATATATTGTGTGTGATTTAAATTTACCCACCCAAGGTTTCACCAAAATGTTTTTCCTCCCAAATTTGATTTTGTTAATGGAAAATATAATTCAAATTGACCTTATTGAAATTAGGATCAGAAAACTATGAGTAAAATACTTGGATGTCTCTAGTATCACTTGATTTGAATTAGAATTTGTATGTTAACTAGTGCAAATATTAATCTTCAACCAAAGTTGTACTTGCAACGACACTTGATACAATGTCGAATTAAGATATGGGGAGATAGGCGAAGATGTTGGTGACATTGGAAAGGTTGGTGAAGAATGAAGGATTCAAAACCAAAACAACAATTTTGATAGTCGTCGAGAGTGTTACTGGGTTTAACGCTACAAGAGGAGTAAGACTAACGAGACTAGTGAATTGTTTGCTTGATTTTGAGTTGTGATGACTAGGCAAGAAGAATTGGAATAATATGATAATTATATTGTTTATACTTATATAACCATATTATCTATACATAGTTTTTGATCTACAATTTCAATTCTTTTATGTTTCAATAGCACCATATTGTTCCGTGGAGTTAAATTCTAAAATATAGAAAAAAACAAGTGTTTTCATAATTCTATCGTCCAATCAATTCTATTTCACTTAATCTCTATTTTATGGTTACATATCTTTTCAAATAAGTAATAACAAACTTTTCTCCTATTACAAGCGATGACACTTCTTGCAATGTCGGATCAAAATGCAAGGAGGTTGGAAAAGATATTGGTGAGATTGGAAAGATTAGCAAAGATGAAAAGGTCAAGACCAAAACAACAACTTTGATAGTCATTAAAAGTGTGATTGGGTTTGTTGCTACAAGAGGAGTAAGACTAACGAGGCTAGTGATTGGGCAAGGAGAATAGGAAAAATATGATAATTTCATTTTTTACACATATATTAATTAGTTAGAGTTTGATTCTAGAATTAAGATGAAAAAGTGTTATTTATACAGTAAATAAGCTGAAAAAGGTTTTCTGTTCAAACCTCGGGTGGTAGAACAGAAGTAAGCACTCCACTTTATTGCATAAAACAAATAAACGCATGTTGTAACGTACCTGTAGTCCTTTACAATCTCTTTCCGACAACCACCCTTTTAAAGATAAGTTTGATAACCACCATTATCGTAACTTTCTAGTATTTTAGTAGATTTTGTTCCCTGTGGTGGGTTTAGTTTTTTCTTCTCAGATCTGGTTCCTTTCTGTTGGAGATTGGTCGATTCAGGAGAAGGTGTCAGGTGGGTTTTTGACATTTTTGAGTTATTTTAAAGTTGTGTGTTTAGTTTGTGGATTTCTTTGGTGTTTTGATGGACATGTTGGAGCTGAATTTGTGATTTTTTTTCATGCATTTGTATGTATTGTTTGTTGTTGAATGTTCTCTGTTTATTTTAATATCGGGATTTGTTTGAGGAAGTCCGGTGATGGAGAAGCTGCAATACCGGGAAGCAACGAGTCTGTTTTTGGTAGTGATAATGTTCATGTTTATTAGAATGGGTGAAGCTCAATCTCAGTCTTTTCTGATAAATTGTGGTGCCAATTCTAGTGTGAATATTGATGGTAGGAAATGGGTTGGTGATTTGGCTCCTAACAACAATGTCAGTCTCAGTTCTACTGGTATGGCATTGGCTTCCACCACTGAATCATTGAGTGGTGATTTAATCTATGAGCCAATTTATAAATCTGCTAGAATTTTCAAAGACGGATTGAACTATACAGTTGAAGTAATTCCAGGCAACTATATTGTTAGGCTCCATTTCTGTCCCTTCCCTCTTGAGAATTTGGATGTGAATGCTTCATCGTTTGGGGTCGCGGCGAATGGTGTAAAATTGTTGTCTCAGTTGAGTGTTCCTGGTGAGATTGCACACAAGAACTTGTACTTGCAAAGTTCAGGTGGCAATGGAAGTGTGGTCTCTTTGATTAAGGAGTATGTACTGGGGATCAATTTGGATGTGCTTGTGGTTGAGTTAACCCCCCGTGAAGGATCTTTCGGGTTTATAAACGCCATAGAGGTTGTCCCTGTGGTACA